>CM076570.1:827635389-827895389 GCA_034641835.2 Pinus albicaulis
TATTCACATGATAGGTGTGACCATTCAGAAACACATGCAGGTCCACAGTGCAGTCTATTTCCCACATTCACTACAAGAAGGATGGATGAAGGAGATGCACCAAGGGAGGAGACCTTGAGTGTCTATCTTCAGGAGTATGAGTCTCAATCATGGAGATTCAAAGAGCACTTGGACTTCCTAGGGTTTTGATAAATCAAGGAAGCTATAAGATCTAGCAACCATGATAGAAGCAAGAGAGATATACTCTTTCTATATAACTTTGATGGATCAACAGAGTGCACAGCCAAAGCTTGGGTGGAGGAGCTAGATTCATATTTTCAGCTACACCAAGTCTCGGAAAGGTAGGCCATGAGAGTAGCAGCGCTGCACCTAAAAGGTATGGCCCATAATTGGTGGTTTAATAGCTATTCTTCATCTCATCATGTAAATAAAAACACTTATGCTGGGTTCACTAAGGAATTGGTGAAAATGTTTGACATTAAACATTGTAAAACATCTCTTGTGGAACCCAAAAACTTAAAACCTTTGCATGAGTTGGAGAGATCTATCTTACCAAATCCACTCCATATTTCAGATGAAGGGGATAAAAACAAACATGGTACCTTTCCAAGGGCAAGATACCCACCTTTTGAAGAACCCTCTTCTATTGGTGAAGACATGGAGAAACCTCCTTCAAGGGAAGACCAAGATCAAGGGTCTCTCATTGATGATGAGGAAATCTCACATATTGATGAAGAGGATGAGCAGAGAAGAGCCAACAACACTGTACCATTAGGAGAAGATCCATCACCACATGGAGGTGTAAGGGGAGCCATTTCTTCCATTGGAGGGGCCCTTGTGTCTTTGCAAGGAGTTCCAAATGATTCAACATGTGGGAACCAAACCACAATTTTGGAGTAGCATGCATCAGTTATTTTGGGTTGTGAATCTTGGCAGATGGAAGGAGAAGAAAGGAAGGATAAGCATCAAGGGATGATGAGCATTCACCCTTATCTATTTCAGGAGGTTTCTGCACAAAATAAGGAGGTTTTATTGTACAATGAAGAGAGGGACAAATCATTCCACACATATATACAGTCCACTTCAGATTTTGATGTCTCACTACATGGGGGCATTCCACATGGGAGGGCATCCAGCAGGATATACATCAGCATATGAAGAGATACATAGCTTGGATGGTGATGGAAAGGTTGGAACAACCACTTCCCTACTCATTAAGAGTGAGGGAGAATTTCCATTTGAGCCATTTCAGCTCAAGGACCAAAGTACATAGTAGAGGATGTACACTTATGCACCCTGATTTGCATTCCTTTACCATTTGTGAGCAGCATATTGTACCAAGGATGCTATTTCATTCTTTTATATTGTATTTTCATGTACTTGATGCCATTTTCAGCATTGATGATGGCCATTCTATCAATGGTTTGTGGGGGAGGCCACATGATTCTTGGTGTGCACCATTAACACCACATTGTACTTTCATGCTTATATCCTATAGAATGATTGTGGCAGAAAACAAGTGTTTGGGAGAACACTTGTTCTTACTTTTTTTGATGCAGGAAAGGAATGCACTGCGCTGGTTCCATGTGAGGAACTATGTTCCACTCTCCGGTTATCATATGGCAGTTTTTTTTCACTAGTTTTTTCTTCCATATTTTGCTGATACTCTTATGTTCACGGGGAGCTTTTTTTGGAGAGTGTTAGATGAGTTTGAAATGCCCATTGGGAGTATAATTCTCCCTACTTTACATGTTGTATTTTTTAGGAGAAACAATGGGAAAACCATGATTTCCACACCACACTTCTTGTCTTCACATGGGAGGATCCATTTGAAGAATTTGTGTTCTTGGAGGAGGCATTTCATGGCTGATTTTCTTTGTGGGGTAAGTTGGGAAAATATTGGAGGCCGTGAAATTTCAGCCCAAGATCAGCAACAACCCCATACTTACCATAAGTGGAGAGAGAAACCACTTGAATGGAAAAACCTAATCTCTCCATGCAGCCCCAACACATTGCATACACCGGGGGTTGAGGATTCTTTTGATGAGCTGCCTAGGATGGCTCATTTCATTTGGATGATAGCATGGGGTTGGGAGTCTCTCATTGGTCATGATATCCCCTATGCTTGTCATAAATCCTATCTTGAGGATGCCATTGGACAGCAAGAATGTTTCCACTTACACCTTCCACCTTTTCATGATGTGAGCCATTTGGTTTGGCATGCTTGGGAGGGAGTATTGGGGGACAAATTTATTGCAGATAGTTTTGAGTAGTGGTGGAAACTATTGATGAGGAGGCCACAAGAGGAGGAGGGGAGGAATTTTTCTCTCCTTATACAGTTTCTTGAGGACAAGAAACATTTTGGAGGGGAGAACTGTAATATTCCAAAAATTTAGCCTCCATGCTAAATGGAATATTATAGTTGTTTTATCATTAGGTCGGTAAATAAATGGGTGGGGAGGCTCATAAGTCTCTTGAGTAGCAATAAAAACACTCCTAATGAGAAACAGGAAGAATAATCAGTTGGATTAAGCACCTTTAGGTGTGAACAGGGGCTGGATCATGTTGATTCAGTCAACTTTGACCAAGTCAACATCATTGTCTAGATACATTGTATCTCCTTGATGAATATCGCAGTTTTAGTGGACGACAAATTGCATGAGCTTGGTGGAAAATATGGATGGGACCAAATGTGGAGAGGCTCTCATGCTATATATGGAAGGGATAGAAACCATTTTGATTCATGTTTTGATTATCATTGCTATTGGTCTTTTAAGACTTTGCTTCCTCTTGTTGTTTAACAGGGTTGCAGTGCTGTTTAGCACAAGGGTGTTCCTGGTCGGGAATCCGTACCTCATCCTCAGGGAAGGAAAGGTTATTTGGGCTACATTTTCTCAGTCTAGAATTTTTTCCAAGCTACCTACTTCAGTTACAACGTAGTTTCTGTTTAGATCTGGGTTGTGTTGTAGGGTGTTGTAAAGGAGGATCTCTTAGAGTCATTTATGAGCCTGTTTTTCAGTGGAGAGGTTGTCTATCCATTGGAGGATCTGTAAGGAGGACTCCCGGGCATATTTTGACATATTTGGCATCAAGCCAACCATCTGATATCCCTCACAGTGCAGTTTCCATCCTGAACAATGTTATTTTTGGAGGCATTTGCTAGGAGGGTTCATTGAGCTCATTAGAAGGGTCTATTTCTGAGTAGAGGGATCAGCCTTCTAATTAGAAATACCATAGGGAGGAGGACATCATTATTTCAGATATCTCATAGCCTCATTTCATATAAGATCTATTTTTTAGTGGCACATTAACCCCTGGGTTATTTATTACATTGTATTTTTCTTGGTATTTCTAGCAATCCTTTCCGAGTTGGCTAGAAATCTTGTATTAGAGCCCACATCTTCATTGTTGGGCTTTATTTTGTTTCTATCAGCCAAATTCCATTTATATATGTATTTAGAAGTAGATACACTATTATAGAAAAAAATTTCACTGCTCTCCGGCATTTTATACAGTTGCAGCAGCTCATATGTTGATTGTTTTATTCATTGGAGACTTGTTCCCATTGCTTGAGTGGCTTGTCCCTCATGATCTTGTTGTATATTTCTGTTGATATCTTAATAAAATGATGGTTGCAAATTGATCTCTCTTATTTCATGTTCAAATTTGTAGAGTTTTACATTTTTATGTTCATCTATTTTTGCAATCACATTTTTGGATACTACACATTTCACCTAGGGATGTCACCCACGAAGTGGCGGGTAACACTCCCTACATACTCTCTTGGGATCATGTCCATGGAAGTATGTAGTTGCTAAGTGTAGGTGATATAAATCTTGTATCTCTACTATTTTCACCTTTTGGATCTTTAACTCATATAACTCGATCTTAAAGGGAAAGTGGGCCATGGAGATTTCTTACTCCTCTAAAGAACTCTTGATAATCCCTTGTCCAACTGGTTTTCTACTTCTTGCATCACCACCTTATCGGTAACTTATCATAGCATGAAATAAGGGGATATTTGAAAACCAAAACATCTTATGTATGTACCCTCAGTATCTACAAACCAATCCGTGATATCTCATAGTGACTCCTACACTTGATTGATCCTGCAAGGAAGATCGATCTTGAATATCATGTGAAAAATAACTGCAAAGAAGTTCTTAGCTGATTTGTGATATTTGCCTTTGAAGCTCGATTAAGATAACACTATGTATTGAAATTAAACCCATAGCTTGTCCTCAGGGTCCAGTTCCAATACAATGATGGGAAAGCATATTGTGCAAAAATTCCATCTAGAAGGAACACATGCATATAGAATTACGGTCCCCGGTTTTCCCTCAAAGATTTTTTTTCCTTCCCAACATGAATTTGCAACTCAAATGATAATATATCTACCTAATTGAGTAATTTACCACAAGCTACCACCATATTGAGCACATATAAAAAAATTTCTTCAATCACCTCAATGTTCTTGTGCTCATGCTACTGATAACACATGGCTATAAAATACTAATATAAATCTCTAACAATATTTGTCGGATAGAGTGGATGGGCGATGGTGAAACTTAGTAGGATCTCAACAACATGATTTTATGATGTTACTTATGCTCAAGGAGGCCTATTTGGTGTAAAAGTCAGTTTTATCATATTCTATGAGCGTGAGAATATTTTAGTATGTCTGCATCTCTTCTCCATAATAGGTGGTGATTTGACCACCACTCTCACTATAAAGCACGAAATGAGAATCATCCATGTGTGTGATAACTCACTCAATCATCTCATCATACAGGATGATGGCAAATACTCATACAATTCTATGGATTATGTACCTCTTGATATTGATGTATGCATGCACGTCTTCCAAGTTCTCAAAAAAATTGTTATGCATGAATGTGTCATTTACATTTCCCCTTATGATGATCTGTAAACTATAGGGTATATTCCACTAGAAATTTTGTCACAACAGATCTGATAATATTATATTAAAAAGATGAGATTCTACACTATTACATTTTTATTAAAATTTAAGATCTATAGATTTAACTGTAATTAGTGCATGCATGTGAATATTAAGTATGCAAAAAATTATAGAAAGAAAAATTAATCTCACACACACATAAGATTCAAGATATTCTCTTTGGGGAACCCTTTTAGGAGAAAACCCAACTAGAAGGTGAGGTTGCTTCGATCTCTTTCTCTGCCTATAAATATGGCTATAGTTACAAAGAAGTAATGCATGTGGCTCATGGGCTGCTATAGTGAAAAAATTCTCTCTGTGCTCTCTACCTCCTATCTCTCTTGGCTATCTTTTCTCAACTATGGAGTAAAAATCCCTCGAAAGAATGGAATTCCTCTTCCTACTAGTGGCCCAGTTATAACGGAACCTCATAACTTACTAGTGGTTAATTTTAACTAAATCAACTCTTAACTTGAGTTAAAAAATATAATCTTAGAGAGTCTTTGACATCAAAAAGATGTGTCTAGCCCCTTTTCCATGGGTAATTGGAGCTAACACGCACCCTTCTAATCTATAGGTCTCAAAACAAGAAGGTTAACTTTAGAGTGGCATAACGTTTGCATATGAACTATGATTGACTTGATTCTTGCATCGTTGGAAGGGTATCTATGTGTAGAATAGAATGAACAGGTGTGCCATTAAGTAGAAATTTTTTACCCCCAAAAAATATCGCTTTATGCCTCAAAATGCTCCCAGAAAGTTTCTGACCCCATTTTTCCAATCTGGGTCCCATGAGTAAAAATTGCCCCATGAGTTGATTC
This sequence comes from Pinus albicaulis, assembly GCA_034641835.2. Lineage (NCBI taxonomy): Eukaryota > Viridiplantae > Streptophyta > Pinopsida > Pinales > Pinaceae > Pinus > Pinus albicaulis. The sequence goes on from CM076570.1 coordinate 827,641,171, forward strand.
CTCCATTATTTCCACTCCAAATGCATAGATATGGATGAAAAATAATATAGCTATTGATTTCATATCAAATGTTCCCATTTCAGGAAGCGTTTGGTCCCCAAAATATTTTATTGAATAAGGTGAGGAAATTTTTCCTCCACCTTTTCACTTGTGTACCATTTAGCTTTTCTTGGAAGTTGTCCCTTCAACCCAATCTACCAAAGGTCATGTTACCCATGTCTTATATTTCTAGACCTCTTATGAAAAACTCTATCTTCTATAAACTCTTCCTAAGCCTCTGGTGCCAAATTGTGCACAAAGGATAGGACCTATTCCTTCTCTTGATCTACCGTGGAAGGCTCATAGAGTTTCAAATTCTCTATATTCACAATTCAATAAATGTGCATATATGGTGGTAATATAAGTCGATATGAATTATCATCCACCTTTTCTAGTATCTTAAAGGGACCATACATTAGATCCTTGATTTTCTTACGAGGACCCTGCAGCCTCTCCTTGTTCAAATGTAACCATACTATGTCACCCACCTTGAATGATTTATTTATTTTTATGGATCGTGTCTGCCCTTATAATTATCTTGTGACTTTTGTAGTATTTCTTGTATCTATAGATGTATATTCCTTATCTTCTCTATAAAAAATTTCAGCCTTCAAAGCATCTCTTGTAAAATCTTCCATCACTCCTCCTTACTGCCCAGATGCAATATCCAAAGGTAAAGGTGTCAAATATCCAAAAAAAGTCTCAAATGGAGACTTTCATGTAGAAGTTTGGACTTATTTGTTATAAGAATGATGTATATATACCATATTTTCATCCCAAGTCTTCAGATGCTTCTAGTTGTATCCCCTTAGAAGTTTCACCAAAGTGTCGTTGACTACCTCTGTTTCCTGATCTATATTTGGATGGAATGTTGTAGATCTCTTAAAATTTGTATCCATATTCTCCCAAAATGTAGTCCAAAATGCACTGAGAAATATTGTATCCCTATCTAAAATGATGCACCTTGGTATCCCAAAGTGCACCCAGACATGTCCAAAGAAAAAGTTTGTTGCTTCTTTCCCACTGGTGATATTTTCATAAGGCATCAGAATGCACATCTTATTGAATGTGTTAACTACCATGAATAGGTAGTCATGTGCCTTCCTGTTTGTCAGTAAACCTCCCACAAACTCCATGGAAATGCATTCTGAGGGACAGGTATGCACATGCAAGGGATGATATAGACCCTGTTTCTTGTTGGTTGTCTTGCTAGTACAACACGGAATGCGTCCTCTTATGAAGCTAGATACCTTCTCTTGCATCTTGGGCCAATACACATACCTATGAAATTTAGCGACGGTCTTCCCTAAACCTTGGAGGTGTGAGCCTCTCTAATCGGCTGAAGTCACTAACCTTTAGGAACACATAGCTTATCCAACCTGTAGAGTAGCCCATCCTGAAGATGGTAGTTAATGGTATTGTAGCCATCGTGCACATGACTCTGACTCTGCAATTGCTGGTACAAATCCTTGAAGTCCTCATCCTCTAAATATGAATCTTTGTATGCATCATGGGTGAATGGCTCCATGTGCATAAGGGTTCCAAAATCTATGACCTTTGATGTGGGTGGCCTTGAAATCATGTCGAACAACTTGTTTGTGATTCCCTTCTTGTAATTGATCACGAAATAGAAATATTGTAAATACCCCATGTACTTGTAGTGTCTAGCCTTTTGTAGCTTAGTCTGGGCCTAAAATTACTATAACATATGGTGATATATGTGGATTACTCTCTCCTTTCCCATCAGATAATGATTCCACTTCTTCACATCTTGCACCATTACATAGAGCTCCTTAACATAGGTAGGGTAGCTAAGAAATTTACCATGAAAAACATCATAATGGTAGCATACAATCCTTCCTCCCTGCATAAAGATAACTCCAATAGCATACCCACTCACATCTGTCTCCACTTCAAAAGACCAGTATAATTTTGGTAATACCAGAATTGGTGCATGAGCGGTCTTCTTCTTTAACTCCTTGAAATCCCTCGCCTGAACTTTTCCCCACTGGAAACTATTTCCACTTGTTGTTATGGCATGGAGCGATGTTGCTACCTCTGAAAATTAGTTTATGAATTTCCTCAAGCATTGTGTTGCACCAATGAAACTATTATGCTAAAAAATGTTAGTATACACTGACCGTTTCATGACGGCCTCCACCTTGGAAGGATCTATCTTCAACTCTCCTCCACCGATTAGATACACCAAATGCTACTGTGCAAAATCACACTTCTTAAGATTATCTTGCAGCTTCTACTTCTTCAATGTTTCTATCACCTATGTCAAATATGATCCCCCCAGGTAGAACTATATAGTAGTATATCTTCTAGATAGAAAATAATAAATGAATCCATAAAATGGTGCAGTACATCATTCATTAATATCATAAATGTAGTTGGAGCATTACATAGGCAAAATGGTATAACTAACCACTCATGCAAACCTTACCTAGTTTTAAAGGTGGCCTTCCATGTATCTTCTTCTTTTTATTGAACCTGGTGATATCCATACATCAATTCCAACTTGGTGAATTACTTTTATTTCTTCAAATAATCTAGTATATCATCTTTCCTGGGTAGTGGTATTTGTTTTTTACCGTGATTTTATTCAACACCCTGTAATCTATACATATTCACCAAGTCCCATCATTCTTTGGTATAATGATTATGGGTGACCCACATGGTTATGTAATCAGTTGAATGACATCATGTTCCAACAATTGTTGCAAATGTTTATTCACCTCACTTTATTCTATAGTAGACTTCCAGTACAACCCAATATTTGGCAATGGGAAGTCTGGAAATTGCTTGATCTCATGCTCCACTTCTATATTAGGTGGTAAGCCTTAAGGTATGCCTTACCTCTTATTGACTCAATTTCATATTGAATTTCTCGTAAAAAAAATATATATATATACATCTTGCTAGAACAGATCAATTTCTTGGCTCGATTGGGAGTTACCAGTGAAGTTTTTGACTTGCCTTTGTACATGTTGATGATTATCAATTTTACATCCTTGACGAGATGATACTGATTGGATCTCCTCATGAATATTGCATCTCACATGTACATATATGGACACCCAAAAATGACTCCACATACATCAAGGGGAACCACATCTAGATGTACTTCATCAATAAAATCAACACTGATAGCAAATCTAATTCTACACTATTTTGTTACCTTCAAATCTGCATCATTGTTTACTCATACCAATGGATATGGGTTCGGATGATCATGAACTCTAGTCCCAACTTCTTGACCAACTCTTCTACAATGAGATTCGCATGTGATCCTAAGTCAAATAAAGAATCAATCTTTCTCTTCTTGACCTATATCATTATATGGAAGATTTTGGTGATTTCTTTCTCTTTCTGTTGCCGAAGGCTACTCAAATTCATCTCCTTTTATAATGATGTATAGACAATCTTCCCATCCACATCCAATCTTATTTCAACTAGGTTTCTAAAATCAATGGACATGAGATTATTTTTCTTGGTATCTTTATTCTTTTTCTTTGGGTTTAGCTCTAAATGCAACATCCCACACTTCTCCTCTATGTGGCCATCAATGTTGCAGTGGTTGCAGTGGTTGATAGGGTATTTGCACTAGAGTATTTTGGCTGCCATTTTTTTATCTTTTCCTCCTTTTTTCTTCTTCTTCCCCTCCTTAGAAGCTTCCTATTGCTCCATGTGCTTCGATCCACTTGAGTGAACTCTCTTCATGCCTATGTTCTCTAGGTACTATTCCTGTACAAAAGCCTCTTCCACCAATTTTGTCTTGAATAACATCACTTGCTCACACAGATGGTAGTGCAGACCCCCCAAATATTTGTGGAGTACATCTGGGTTATTTGGAGAGATACCCAGAAATATAGCCATATTTCTGAATTTTGTGGTGTACTCAAGCATGATTTGGCCTAACTTTTTCCTAAAGTAATGCAACCTAATTCACTTGTGCTCCACGCACTTTATCGGATAAAATTGTGACTTAATGAAGGTTTGAAATATTCCCATTTAGTCACCAGAGCTTCTCCCTCCAACCTCAGGGTTTCCTTGTGGCTCTCCCACCAAGTCAGTGCATGGCCCTATAATTTTAGCCACATGAATGATATATTTTACCCTTCCTTGATCTGATGGACACTAAAATAAAATTTTGGTTCTTGCAACCAGTGGTTCAGATTTGGAGCGTCAATCTTGCCATGGTGCGAATTGATATAACCTGCTTCTTCGATTTTAAACAAGGATTGATTCATGACACTTGAACTAGGTCGATATTTTCGGAGTTCTTTCTGTGGATGGTTCTCCGTGTCTTCCCTATCTTCCAATCCCCCTCCAGATTTGTCCTCTACATTCGAGCTCACATCTTCTCCAAATATCACCAACTTATTTATTAGGTCTGCCATGAGGAGGTTTAGATTGAGATTTATATCTGTGACATATTTTTCAAGATGCAAAAACCCCACTTTTGTAGGATCACGAGGTTCATTTATAGATTCGTTGGCTATGATTAGGGTTTTATGATTTTCAGCCCAACTGATCTAGATCCCTGCAATCGCCACAAAATACCAGAAGAATCCTGCTTTGATACCAAATTATTTATAAACTGCCGTGGATATTACACTAGAGAATTTGTCGCGAGATGTGATAATATTATATTAAAAATATGAGATTATGATAATTTTATTAAAATTTAATATTTTTAGATTTAACTTTAATTAGTTCTTGCCTCTAAATTTTCTTTGGAGAGCACTTTTCATGTAGAGGGAGCCATGGATCCAACAAATGAGGAGAGGGTGAAAATACTTGTAGCACAAACACATGTTTATGGAAGCACACTCATAATAAAAGAATTCACTTAATGCAACCTAACTATGTAACAAAATCTCATGAATCATGTACATAGAGCCATAAATGTAAAAAAACATGAAAACCATCAACGAAAATACAAAATCACTTGCATGAATGAGAAAATAAGAATGCAACAATGAGGGTGCACTCTTAAAGAATGAAGGAGAGTCAGGGCTAATTCAAGGCTTTGCAGTGTGCTCATGCGCTCAAGCAAGAGTAGAAATCCCTCAAGGGTGCATTGGTACACTCCGAAGGGAGGAATGAGTGGGTTTTCAGACCTTCAAGGCTTCACACTATGCTCACGTGATCAAGGAGAGAGAGAGGGTAGAATGACACAGTCTGAAGGGATGAAGGAACATGTCTTCAATACTTGAGGCCTTCACGGTGTGCCATGCACTCAAAGGCAAGGGTGATGCACTATTACATGCCAAAGGGATGTAGTGAATTCATTTTAGTCTTTGTGGTGCACTCATATGCTCAAGGGAGGTTGAAATTCTGAGTGACGAAGAAGTGCACTCAAGAGGAAAACTTGACTATTTTGGGAAACATTTTCAAAATTGATCGGGCTTCGAGCTCCAAAAGTGTGCTCTACCTGTTGAAATCTCAAGAACAAGTTTGACAACAAGATTTCATGATAGGAATGAGAAGAATAAGGATCTACAAGCCTATATGAATGCTATCACAATCACCATGCATTAAGGGAATTTTTAGGTCTAAAATGGGCCTCCTAAGGAAACTATAAAATAATAGTGGAAAAAATAAAATGAGATTAGATTACATCATCAAATTTTAGAATGAAAAAAGAAATAACTAATTAGTCAAATCATATTTTCAACTTCTCTCCCTATGGGTTTACTCAAATTTCGAGAGGAAACACTTTTTGGATGCAGAATTTTATTGCTCATCCAAGGAGGCACATACAAGTGAAATTTTTGACTTGCCTTTGCGCGTGTTGATGATGAAAAATTTTAAATCCTTGATGAGCCAATATTGATTGTCTCTCGTCATGAATATTTCATCTCACATGTACATGTATGGACTCCCAAATAGGACTCCACATATATCAAGGGGAACCACATCTAGATCTACTTCATCAATAAAATCAACAATGATATCAAATCTAATTCTAGACTATTTTTTTACCTACAAATATGCATCCTTATTTACCCATCCCAATGGATATGGGTTTGGATGATCACAAAATTCTAGCCCCAACTTCTTGATCAAATCTTCTGCAATGAGATTCGTGTGTGATCCTTAGTCAAATAGAGCATCAATCTTTCTCTTCTTGACCTATATCTCTATATGGAAGAGTTTGGTCATTTTTTTCTCTTCCTACTACTAAAGGCTACTCAGATTCACCTGCTTTTGTAGTGACGTACAAATGATCTTCTCATCCACATCCAAGCTTCTTTCAACTTGGTTTCTCGAATCAGTGTCCATGAGATTATGTTTCTTGTTATCTTTCCTCTTTTTCTTTGGGATAGCTCTAAATGCGACTTCCAACACTTCTCCTCTATATGGCCATCAATTTTTCAATGGTTGCAAGTGGTTGCTAGGATATTTTCACTAGTGTGTTATGGCTTCCATTTTTTTATATTTTCCTCCTTTTTTCTTCCTATTCCCCTCCTTAGAATCTTCCTAATCCTCCTTCTAATTTGATCCACTTGATTGTGCTCTCTTTATACCTACGTACTCTAGGTACTATTACTATACACAAGCGTCATTCGCCGATTTGGTATTGAACAACATCACTTGGTCACAAAGATGGTGGTGCAAACCCCCCAGATACTTGAGGAGTACATTTGGGTTATTTGGATAAATACCCAACAATATATCCATATTTCTCAATTTTGTGGTGTACTACTGCACATTTTGTCCTTATGTTTGCCTAAAGTAATGCAATCGGATCCACTTGTCCTCCACATGCCCCATGGATAAAAATGTGACTTAATGAGGGTTTTTAAATCTGCCCATTTAGTCACTGGAGGTTCGCCCTCCAAGCTCAGAGTTTCCTTGTGGCTCTCCCACCAAGTCAGTGCATCAACCTCTAATTTTAGTCATGCGAATGATATCTTTTTTCCTTCCTCGATCTGATGGATGCCAAAATAAAATTCTTGTTGCGACAACGAGTGGTTAAGTTTCGGAGCATCAATCTCGCCATGGTACTACTTGATATCAATTTTTTCTTCCATTTAAAAAAAAGGATTTTTTCACGACACCTGAAATAGGTTTATATTTTCTGAGTTCTTTCTTTAGTTGATTCTTTGTATCTTTCCGATCTTCCGAACCCCCTTTTGATTTTTCCTCTACATTTGAACCTGCACCTTCTCCAAATATCCCCAACTTATTTCTTAGGTCCACCGTCAGGTGTTTTACATTTCAATTTATATTCGTGAATTATTTTTTGAGCTGCAAAAATGTCACTTCTCTAGGATCACAAGGTTCATTTACAGATTCATCGACCATGAATAGCATTTTACAATTTTCGGCCCCACTAATCTAGATCCCTGCAATATCAAAAAAATACCCAAACAAACCTGCTTTGATACGAAATTATTTGTAAACTGTCGTGGATATTCCAATAGACAATTTTTCACAACAGGTCTCATAATATTATATTTAAAATATGAGATTATACACTATTACAATTTTATTAGACTTTAACATTTGTAGTTTCAACTGTAATTAGTTATTTCCTCTAAAGTTTCTTTGGAGGCTACTTTCATGTAGAGGGATGCATGGATCCAATAGATGAGGAGAGGGTGACAATAATTGTATCACAAACACATGTTTATGGAAACACACTAATAATAAAAATATTCGCTTAATGCAATCTAACTATGCAACAACATCTCATGAATCATGTTCATAGACCCATACATGTAACAAACATGCAAATTATCAAAAAAAATACAAAATCAGTTGCATTAATAGGAAAATAGGCATGCATAAACGATGGTGCACTCTTAAATAATGAAGGAGAGTCAAGGTTCATTCAAGGATTTCTAGTGCGCTCATGTGCTCAACCAAGAGTAGAAATCCATCAAGTGTTCATTGGTACACTTCGAAGGGATGAATGAGTGGGTTTTCGGGACTTTGGGCCTTCACACTAAACTCATGTGCTCAAGGAGAGAGAGGGCACATTGGAACACTCTAAAGGGGTGAATAAAAATGTCTTCAAGCCTTCAGGGCTTCAGGGTGTGCTCATGCAATCAAAGGCAAAGGAGGTGCACCAGTGCATACAGATGTAGGGAAGTCATTTGAGTCCTCGTGGTGTACTCATGCGCTCAAGAGAGGGTGTAATTATTCGTGATGAAGAAGTGCACTCAAAAGGAAAATTTGATTGTTTTGGCAACAATTTTCAAAATTGATCAAGCTTCGAGTTCCAGAAGTGTGCTCTACTAGTTGAAATCTCAAGAACAATTTTGATAAAAAGATTTCATGATAGGAATGAGAAGAAGAAGGATCTGCAAGCCTATATGGATGGTATCACAATAACGGTGCATTAGGGGAATTTTGATGTCTAAAATGGGCCTCCTAAGGAAATTATAAAATAATAGTGGAAATAATAAAACAAGATTATATTACATCATCAAATTCTAGAGGGAAAAATGAAAAAACTACTTTTTCAACTCGTATTTTCAACTTATCTCCATATGGGTTTACTCAAATTTTGAGTAGAAACACTTTTTGAATGAAAAATTTTATCCCTCATCCAAGGAGCCACTTACGAGTGAAATTTTTGACTTGCATTTGTGTTTGTTGATCATGAAAAATTTTACATCCTTCACGAGCCAATACTAATTGGTTCTCCTAATGAATATTGCACCTCGCATGTACATGTATGGACTCCCAAATACAAATCCAAATACATCAAGGGGAACCACATCTAGATCTACTTCATCAATAAAATAAACATTGCTATCAAATATAATTCTAAAGTATTTTTCTACCTTCAAATCTGCACCCTTATTTACCCATCCCAATGGATATGGGTTTGGATGATCATGAAATTCTAGCCGCAACTTCTTGACCAACTATGCTACAATGTGATTCATCTGTGATCGTGAGTCAAATAGATCATCAATATTTGTCTTCTTGACCTGTATCTTTATATGGAATATTTTGGTCATTTCTTTCTCTTCCTGCTGCGGAAGGCTACTCAGATTCACCTCCTTTTTTTGTGATGTATATATGATCTTCTCATCCACATCCCATCTTCTTTCAACTTGGTTTCTCGAATCAGTTGTCATAAGTTTATTTCTCTTGTTATATTTCTTCTTCTCTTTAGGTTTATCTCTAAATTCAACATCCAATACTTATCCTTTGTATGGACATCAATGTTGCAATGGTTGTAGTGGTTGCTAGGAAATTTGCACTGGTGTGTTATGGTACCATTTTTTTATCTTTTCCTCCTTTTCACTTTTTCTTCTCCTCCATAGAAGCTTCCTATTTCTCCTTCTGCTTCAATCTACTTGATTGCACTCTCTTCATACCTATATTCTCTACGTATTATTCATGTACGCAATCTTCATCCAACAATTTGGTCTTGAACAACATCAATTTCTCACGTAGATGGTGGTGAGTACCCCCCAAATACTTAAGGATTACTTCTAGGTTCTTTGGAGAGATACCCAATAATATAGCCATCTTTCTGAATTCTGTGGTATAATCCTACACTCTTTGGCCTCAATTTTTCCTGAAGTAATGCCACTAGATCCACATGTCCTCCACATATGCAATGGGATAAAATTGTGACTTAATGAGGGTTTTGAAATATTCCCACTTAGTCATCATAGGTTCTCCCTCCAACCTTGGGGTTTCCTTATGGCTCTCCCACCAAGTGAGTGCATGACCCTCTAATTTTAGCTGCGCCAATTATATCTTTTTCCGTTCCTTGATATGATGGGTGTTGAAATACACTTCTAGTTGTTGCAACGAGCGGTTCAGCTTCGAAGTATAAATCTCGCCATTGTACGACTTGAGATCAACTTTTCCTTTCATTTTAAACAAGGATATATTCACGACACTTGAACTCGGTTGATATTTTTTGAGCTATTTATCCAGTTGGTTCTTCATGTCTTCCCTACCTCCATATCCCCCTTCTCATTTGTTCTCGACATTAGAATCCACATATGCTCCAAATATCTCCAACGTATTTCTTAGGTCTACCATGAGGAGGTTTAAATTGCAGTTTATATCTGTAACATATTGTTCAAGCTGCAAAAACCTCACTTCTATAGGATCATGAAGTTCATTTATAGATTATTTGGCCATGATTAGGGTTTTACAATTTTTGGCCCCATCGATCTGGACCCCTGCAATCTCGACAAAATATCCAAACAAACCTACTTTGATACCAAATTATTTATAAACTTCCATGGATATTCCACAAGAAAATTTGTCACAACAGATCTGATAATATTATATTAAAAATATGAGATTATACACTATTACAATTTTATAAAGATTTAATATTTGTAGATTTAACTTTAATTAGTTCTTGCCTCTGAAATTTCTTTGGAGGCCACTTTTCGTGTAGAGGGAGGCATGGATCCAACAGATGAGGAGAGGGTGACAATACTTGTAGCACAAACACATGTTTATGGAAACACATTCATAATAAAATTATTAGCTTAATGTAACCTAACTATGCAACAACATCTCATGCATCATGTACATAGAGCCATAAATGTGACAAAACATGAAAAATATCAATGACAATACAAAATCACTTGCATGAATGAGAAAATAGACATTGTTATGGGATGAATTACCTTAGGGTCTGGGTTGAGGACCCCAATAGAGCAAGAGGCATACAATAGCAAGAAGCAAACAAACTAGTGGTCCTAATGCTTAAACTAGCAAACTTGGGAGAAGTGACCTTACCCACACGTCCTACATTTGAGGTCATTCCAATAGGGTTGAAACCTTTCACTTCTCAATGTGCTTCAAAGCCTGCAACTCATTCAAAAAAATCACATAGACTAGTTGTAACAACATACATGTTCTAGATGTCATTCGTTATATCATATAAGCTTATAGAAAATAACATGAAATCAACTATAACAAGATCATTAACATGTATAAAAGAATTAAAGGCCATAACATTAGGAACGAGAAAAATATTCTTTATTGATGTATGTAAAATATGTGGTGGAATATCACTTGAGTCAACCACGACTCCAAGCGAAACCATCCTCCGTATCCATCTAGCCTAAGCCTCAACAATCTTCTTCCATAGAGGTGCACAAGGATGTTACATAAAGCAGATAAACCTCTCAAAGATGGAAACATGGTTTCTGCAACTTGGGAAGTGGAGGAGGCACAAGGATAACCACACTTGATATGGGACTAACAAGATATATTATCAATAAATATATCTCTCCTCCTCGTAGGCCAGCCCATGAGATGTATTTATAATTCCTCAAAAAGAAAATTTCAGTTGGGAAAAATTTTGGCCACGAGCTCTTGTTGGTAGGTTTCCAGTGTAACCAGTAAACCCCGCTCAAAAAATAGGGAGTTTTATATTTTATTATATACTTTAAATTATATATGTGGGTAGGTTATAGATGTACCCACCTCTTCACACACTTTTGAGAGGGAAGAGTCGCATATGGAATTAAAAATATTTTTTTTAGGTAAAGGACCAAGTTTGAATGGAAAGGGCTACCCAAGGCCAATACATAGATCATCAAGTATATAGAGGTGATAAATGATGCTATAATGGATGCCCCATAATGTATGAGGTTAGAATTGGTACATGATGGCTGAAATGTATTATGTTCATAAGAAATAATCTTTCAAGGACTCAAGAGGACTTCACTAGATTTCAACCTGCCAAAAAATAGTGGAATAGATCAGAAAGCAAGCCCGTGTCTCAGGCAAGCATACCCATGCTTAGTGAAAGTAAAGAATTAGGGAAATTTTGAGGTCTAAAATGGGTCTCCTAACGAAATGTAAAACCAAAATAAACTTTATAAGAACCAATAGGATTCAAGATGATGATGTCAACCATGGGGGATGATTCACCATTTTTTAAGTAAAAGGATAAAAAGATTAAAAAATAATAAAATAATAAAACTACCTTTTCAACTCGTATTTTCAACTTATCTCCCAAATGTTTTACTCAAATTTCGAGTGGGAGTAATCGTTGGATGCAAAATTTAATTATTAATCCAAGGAGTACCCATGTTGCATACTTTCGATGGACCCTGCTACATGAAAAATAAGAAATACATGAAAAACATGATTGTAATCATGTTTTCCATGTATTTCTCATTTTTTTTTTAGTAGAGTCCATCAAAATTATATAACATGGGTAGTCCTTGGATGAGGAAATAAATTTTGCATCAAACGAGTACTCCTACTTGAAATTTGAGTAAAAACTTTGGGGGATAAGTTGAAGATACGAATTGAGAAAGTAGTTTTTTTTTCCTTCTAAAATTTGATGATGTAATCAAATCTTATTTTATTATTTCCACTATTATTTTATAATTTCCTTAGGAGGCCCATTTTAGAGCTCCAAATTCTCCTAATGGCATGTCCACATATCAAGTATGGAGTGGATCCAATATGTATACAAGTATAACAGAAACTGAAATGTACATAGTGAATCATCTGATCACTGCCCCAAAAGGTACATATCAAAGTCATGTCAAAGTATCATATATAGAATAACTGATAAATGGTGCTGAAATATATAGAATCATTGAACTCACAGAAGTGAATATCCAAGTAATGAATCATAAGTGGTGGAAAAATGGTATTGCATACAACTCGGGTGCCAACATATTAGATGCTTTTGTGATGAAATGCAACATATAAGGTGGATGGTATAACTGGTAGAAAATTGAAGGAGCTATCAAAGTGAACCAAAGCATGTTGATGCAAACCTGAGGTTTTGACTGGTCACCATGGTACAATTCTACACTATGCGAATAAATGAGTTGAAGTCGACCATGTGAGAAATTGTTTGATTACCATTCATTGATGTATATCGTTAACAAACGTGAGACAAATCACCGATAATGATGATGAGGGTCAAGCTACCCCATTACATTATAACAAGTGCAAATGAATGAGTTGAATTTGAACACTGGATAGGATCTACCAATCAAGATACAATGATGTATTCCCACTTTCGATAACAAAGAAGTCTTCCCTAATGACTACAAACACTAAGATACTGAAAAAAAAAACTCTAGACCTTGTTCTCAGACAAATGTGTCGGAGTCGATGGGAAAATATCTTCTATAAGGAAGGCATTAAGGAATCCCACATAAATCTGGCACGAGTCTAACTTGGAAGCAAAAATTTGGAAGGAATTGGATGAATAAAGGTGAAGTAACCAACTCGGAGCATGTTTTCGACATGCACAAAATGTAGCTAGTGCACAGCAGAAACCCTATGAACCAACCAATAATTAAATACGAAAAAGAGGTTAGGAATCCACCGATAGGATCAAATGGAAAATTTTATGAAACGAGTTCCAAAAATAGAAAAAAGTAGAGATGAACGCCTTAGAAATCAACCACTTCTAGGGGGAAACTTCCTTTACATTGCGTAAATGAAACATTCTTGGATGATTCAAATGAAAAACCTCCTTTCTATATATATAGGAGTCCATGGGGTCACAATATAATACTAGCCGACCTAACAATAATAATTTAAGGTCAAAAAAATAACAATAGTGGTGTTTTATGCAGCACAATAATAATAATATGTGGAATACAAGGGTACAACAATAGCAATAAGGGGGCTACACTAACAGTAATAAGGGACTACACTAGTAATATATTGTCCTAATATTCCCCTCTCCTTAAAAAAAGTGTTGTCCTAAACACTTTGGTAGCTATGGATGCTTTTGTATAAAATTCTCATCCTCCCATGTAGAATCTTCAGTGGGAAAGTTTTTCCACTTGATGAGATACTCTGAAATTGATTGATTTCATAGTAATTGAGTTCTTGTTTCTATGATTGCTTCAGGTTCCAATGTGATTTTTCCTTCCTCATCAAGTTATGGAAATATTTTTTTAAGTGGAATTTTGTCACCTATAACCTTGTTTAAGCATGAAACATGGAAAGCTGGGTGCACTCGAGAAGAAGCAGGAAGCTACAATTTGTATTCCATAGTACCAATATTTTGCAACACATTTTAAGGACCATATTACTTTGGTGATAATTTACTATCCTTATTACCTTGTTTGAGGGGCATTTATTTGTATGGTTCTATCCGTAAAAATACAGAATCTCCTATATCAAAACTAATCTCGCTGTGATGTTGATATGATTTTTGTTTCATTCGATTTTGTGCAAATTTAGGTTATCATTTAAGAGTTGGAAAACTTGTTGTTGATGCTCGATGTGATCTTCCACTACATGAACCTTTGAATTTTATCTTAAAGATCATGTCATGGATGGTGGATGATATCCATAAAGTCCCATAAATGGGGTCAATTTTACTGCGGTATGGAAGGACGTGTCATACCACCATTCGGCTATAGGTAACCACTTGACCCATTGTTTCTGTTTATCATATAAAAAACAATGAAGATGTACTTCCAAACATTTGTTCACTATCTCAGTTTTCCCATCAGATTGAGGATGATAAGATGAGCTATGGGCTAGTTGAGTACCCAAACAAGAAAATAATTTTGTCCAAAAATTTCCAATGAAAATGGGACTCTGTCGCATACAATAATCTTTGAGTTTCCATGTAGCTTTTTAATTGTTTCCATAAATGCAGTAGCAACTGTACTTGCTTTAAATGGATGAGGTAATGCACAAAATTGTTCATACTTGGTAAGTCTATCAACTACCACCATGATGACACTATTTCCTTTAGACTTAGGTAAACCTATGATAAAATCCATTGAAACCTCCTCCCAAAGTTGACTTGGAATGTGTAAAGGTTGTAGAAGATCTAGGGTCTTAATTGTCTCAACTTTATTTTGTTGGAAAACCAAAAATTCTGCCACAAAATTTTCAATATCAGATATAAGGCTATCCGAAAAAAAAAATATTTCTTCACCCTATGGTAAGTTTTAAAAATCCTGAGTGTCCTCCAAAGGGATAGGTGTGAAATTATAAAAGAATATTTTGTTTTAGTTGGGAATTCTTATAAAGATATAAGGTATCTTTGTACCATAAGGAATCATTTTTACAACAAAATGTATCAAATGTACTAGATCTTGTTGTAACTTTTGAATGAGTGTCTACACTTCTTTGTCATTCTTACATTCCTCCATTTCTTCGGTTATACAATATTGTTGGATAATAGAAATGGCACAAAGCAATGATTTCACCTCCTCATCATTTCATGAGAGTGCATATGCAACAACATTTACCTCCCCTTCTTTGTAGATGATTTCAAAGTCATAACCCAACATCTTTGTAACCCATTTTTTCTACTCTTTTGAAGATAGTCTTTGCTCCAAAAAGTATTTAAGCCTATCATGATCAATTTTTACCTTGAAGTGTCTTCCCATTAGGTAAGGTTTTCATTTATTTAGTGCATGTATTATTGCCAACATTTATTCTCATAAATATATTTCTCTAAATACTTTCCTTTTATTGGATGACTTTCAAAAGCAATGGGTCTTCCTTGTTGCATTAAAACAAAACCAACTCCATTTTCTAAGACATCACATTCCACAATAAATTTTTTTTTGAAGTTTGGCGTAGATAAGAAAGGTGCTACGAACATTTCCTCTTTAATATTTTCAAAGGCTTTAGTTTCTTCAAGAGTCCATGAAAATGCATCTTTGTTCAATAATTTTTTTAGAAGTGCTGCTATTCTCCCATAATTCTTAACAAACTTGCGATAATACCCTGTTAACTAGATAAATCCTTGCAACTACTTTATGGTTGTGGGTAATTTCCAGTCCTTAATGCTTTAATTTTCTTAGGGTCTACCTTAACACCCTCCTGAGATACAATATGACCCTGATATTCCACATCTTGTACTCTAAAGAAACATTTGGAGGGTTTTTCATATAATTGTTTCTCCTCCAATTCTTTGATCACCCTGTCAATATGTTGAACATGATCCTTTCAAGACCTTTTGTAGATTAGTATATCATCAAAAAATACTAAAACACATTTTCTAAGAAAGAGTTTAAAAATGGAATTCATCAACACTTGAAATATAGAATGTGCATTGGTAAGGCCAAAAGGCATGACCATATATTCACAATAACCCTCATGAGCTTTAAATGTTGTTTTAATAATATATTCAGTCTTCATTCTAATTTTATTATATCTTGAATGAATATCCAACTTGGTAAAAATACATTTCTCCATTTAATTAATCCAACAATTCATCAATCACAGGAATGGGAAATTTATCTTTAATAGTGAGATTATTGAGCTCCCTATGATCCAGACACATGCACCATGATCCATCCTTCTTGTGCACTAATACTACTGGAGAACAGAAAGAACTTTGACTAGGTTTAACTATACTAGCCTCTAACATTTCTGCAATCATACATTCAATTTATCTGTTTTGGACATAAGAATATTTTTAGGGCCTAATGTTTGGAGGAACACTTCCTCGAATCAAATGAATAGAATGATCATTATCATGAATAGGTGGGATTCCTTTGGGAGTTTCAAACACCTTGGAATGATTGTCCAAGACTTTTTGGAGATATGGATAAATAGATGATTTTGATGTTGGAACTTCTAATGAGCATAATTGTGCAATTATGCCTCGTTTTTCTTCCTTTAGAAGCTTTTTCATGACATTAAATCTTATTATCCTTCCCAGCTTCCCTGCAATACCCCATAATTCAACTTCCTTTCCTCTAAAAAAACTTTCAAGAAAAGTCCTTGAAAATTAAAATCTATCGTCCCCAAAGATTGTAACCATTGTACTCCTAGTACAACATCAGCACCTCCCATTGGAATGGAAAGAATTGGACCATTCAATACATATTCCCCCATGGTTAGCTTGATATTATGGCATTTTCTAGAGCAATTTACAGTCCCTCCATTTGCAACCATCACCTGACACTCTAGTGTTGGATATAGGACGCAATTCAATTCATTGGCTACCTTACAATGAATAAAATTATGGGTACTACCTGAATCAATCAACACTATTACATTTTTCTTCTTGATATATCCTTCTATATTAAGAGTTTTAGGAGTGGTAATTCCTACCAATGCATTACAGGATATGGTTAGAGTCATTTCTTCTTTATCTAGGGTTAGTTCCTAGTGTATATCCTCTTCTTTTGAATTTTTTTCTTCATTTTCTTCCTCCTCTTCACAATCTATGTAAAATAATTTTTTCTTAGCACACTTATGACCTTTAGTGTATTTTATATCACAACTGTAGCAAAGCCCTTTTGCTCTTTTTTCTTCCAATTGTTCTAGTGTCAACCTTGTAGGTTGTGGAAGTCTAGGAGTAGCAACACTTAAATATTTATAGATGTGAGTGGTACGCTTCCTTGTCGCCATAATTTTACTTTCAATATTTTTTGCCAACCTGAGTGCCTTCTCCAGTGAATCAAGTTTCCAATGGCGAACCTCATGTTGGATGTTATCCTTTAAATTCCATATGAAGACATCAATCCTTTTTTCCTCTAGAATATCAATTGCCCTTATATTCAATTTTATGAAGTCCTCAATGTTCGCCACCATTGAACCCTTTTTTTTGAGATTTATTAATTGGCTAAAGAAGGTGTTTCTCTTTGTATCCTCATAATGTGCTATCATTTCCTCTATAAAATTTACCAAGCGACAATTTTTTTACGAGAGAAAATCCATCGATACCATACAAATGTATTTTGTTCTAAATGTTAAGTTTCAATGTGTACCTTTTGTGTGTTTTTCTAATTATGGAGATCATAATATTTCTCCATTTGTAGTATCCATGTTATGATATCATTGCCATCAAAATTCCTCATATCGATATTTGGAATATGGTGGGTCTTCAATCCAACATTAGAGTTTATGAAATCATGATTAACATTTATTTTTTCTCATCATGAATTTCCTGTACTACCATTTCACCATTAGGAATCATTTCTTGTATCAACTTTTTCAAAACTTCCTTAAAAGCTTCCATGTATTATTTTAGATGATTCTTCATGTCTTCCATGTTGTCTTTGATTTTTTCATCTATATTAGCTTCCATGTCATCCATCTTATCTTCCATGCCATCCACCTTAGCTTCCATGTCATTATTCAAACCACCCATATTAGCTTCCATGCCTTTCTTGAAACTATCCATATTAGCTTCCATGCCTTTCTTCAAACCTTCCATATTAGCTTCCACACCTTTCTTCAAAACTTCCCTTACATTTCTTGGTGCACTAGGTCTTGTAATTTTGATATATTACGCTGCACTTCTTCCTCTTCATGAGTCATAGTATAGGCTTATGAGGGCTTAATGGATGTTGAATTATTTTTAGGGTCCATTTTAGAACCCAATACTGACATCTATGCTTCAATATGCCCTTGGAATCACTTCAAACTGTTTTTTCAAACAAGGCTTGTGCAATTTGAAAAAAAAATACACACATTTTTATTTATTTTTAGGAGCTCGATATTGAAATAGATGTATCTCTAGAATTTCAGATCCCCAATATTTTATCTTTGGTCCTTTATTGTCCCTCTAAATCTTCTTTCCACTGTCACAGGTCAAACTTGATTTTCGATTCTTCAAGGAAAATTTATTCCTAATCTCTCGCAATGACCTAATTATGGACTGGTTCAGTAGAGTGAACTTGTATGTTGTGCCATGTGTCAATTTTTTATCCTTCGGCTCTGAAATTGATACACAGTAAACTACAACTTATGTAAATTCGAACAATTTTTACATAATTCTAGTCCAATGCTCAGAGAGAGAGTTATGATGATTTTCCCAAGGTCACCTCTTTGAGATGAAATTCAAGAGCCTGCAAAAACACTAACTTCCACAGATCATATCTTTGAAATTAGTGTGAACCAAGATCTGACATTTTTACATGATGTTCATCTAGATTTCTTCGCAAATGGGTTTTTCTTTAGCTTCCAAATCTATGATACCAAATGTTATAAAACGAGATTCAAAAATAGAATAAAAGAGAGATCAACACATTAGAAATCATCCACTTCAAGGGGGAAACCTACTTTACATTACATAAATAAACAATTATTGGATGATTCAAATGAAAAAACCTCCTTTCTATATATAGGAGTCGATGGGGTGACAAGATAATCCTAGACAAACTAACAATAATAATGTAAGGGAAAAACAATAACAATAGTGGGGTTTTATGGGGAACAATAATAACATTATGGGGACTACAGAGGTACAACAATAAAAATAATGGGGCTACACTAACAAAAATAAGGGACTACACTAGTAATATAGGGACCTAACAGAAACCAAGGTACTGCACACATTGCAGGTGTGATAATTAAATCTGATGTCGAACACAAGGGAAACCACTCATTCAAAGACCCATGGTGTTGATCAAATGCTGAGAAAAAGGTCACCTATATATGATGTAAATAGGGCCAGGGTGTGGCTCTAGGTTTAGTCTCAGAGGAATATTTCGAAGTCTATAAGAGAAAACGCGACAAAAAAAAGCCAATGGAGGCCTTCTCAAACTAGCAGGAGCAAAGGACCATATAGATGATGTGATAGAACAGGACTCTAACAGACTGGGGATGGTCGACTAAAAAATAATTCAAGAGACACCGTAGAAAGGTTGACTTAGGTTTAATTCCCTTGAAGAAAAGCACGACTCAAATGTGACTATGACAGCATATGATAACTTTGTTTAAGTTTGCCTGGAGGCATCAAAAAACCCTCCATATGATTGGAAGAGATAACCAACCAAGGGAGTATTGAATCAATAACAATGTTATGTCTCTCCTAAGTCAAACTAAATCCCATCCCATTGGAGAAATGTCTTTGATTTTTTGTGCTTTGTTCAAGGGAAACACAACTGAATCTTAGCTACCATCAAATAAAAGTAATTTCTAATTCTCGCTCTTTTTCGAATATTTTATTTTTTATATTTTTAATATTGAAAGCCTAAAAAATAATAAAATAATGCCTATAGCACAGTGGATAGAATGAGTGTTGGGAAACAGATGCACTAGTTCCTGGGATAGGAACAATCCCATGGTTAATACAAGGTGGCGAAACTGGTAAATGACACTTGGAGGAATTTTTTGTCCACAGGAAAAGGGTGTCAAGTTTGCAGATGCTAAGTGATTGCAACGCTGACTTTGCAGAAGGAAATAGTAAAAATTATGGCTTATACACAAGTCCAAGTGAAGCAGCCTTAAGGACAAGATATAAAAATTGTCAATATACAATGTAGAAGAAAAACTCAATAATAGGGAGCCTCTAGTGTATAAATCCATAAATATAGCGAAGAAGAAGAATGAAGCTTCGTCACACAAGTCATGGCGGGACTAAAGAGGACTCTCGAGCCTACACAAATTTATAGCATGAGAAACATATGCTAATGAGGATCTAACTAGGAAACTCATGTAAAGGATGGCTCTACCATCATATCATTATTTTATAAATTGATGAGTGAAAATTATTTAATAATCATAACATGATGGGGTCGACCCTATGGCAAGGTTCCAGTATGGAATATAGAATGCAAAAATCAACGGAAAGTGAATTTCCGTAACCTATATCCCAATTTTGAACACAATACCTGCTATGACAGGCCAACTGTCATGGAATCGAAGTGGTAAAAACCATTTCAAAATCGTCAAATGCTCTTGAAAACAACCTATCCCACCACTTGCAAGCCAAAAGGTCATAAATTTTTTGAAAATTTCAAAATTTGAAAACAAAATTTATACAAGTGGGTTTAGAAATTTTTTGAAATTTGGGCATAAATGGACCATTTGAACTCATATTTGTCATTTTTTCATTAGAAAATTTGAAAAAAATATTCTCAAGGAAAAAACCACCAAGTTCAATCTGGACAAATTCTCACCCGAATCACCTCAAATATTCCAGGTAATCTTATCAAACCTTTTTCTTATGATTTTCTTTCTCAATTCAAGTATTTTTAATTTAATTTCACTGTAGGAATTAGATTTTTGGATTAATCCTCTGCATATATGTGGGTTGAAAATATCCAAACTACGTATATACGCGACTGTGTGAAAAAGAAACCTGTGTATACATAGAGTAATTTTTTAATCAAATATATAATGGATTCAAAATTTAATTGATACAAGGTGGAATTCAGATGGAGAGAGAGGGAGAATAGTGTAATTTATAATGAGGTAATGGAAGATGCCTTGTCCTTGGAAGTTCTTCGAGGATATGGATTCCTAAAGTTCTTCAAAATACCAAATATGAAGACAAATTCCAGATTGCTCGAGATGCTTCTATATTATTGGAAGCCCGAAGAAGATGCATTTATGATTGATGAAATGCTATTGAGGGTTAATATCTAACACATATAATTCATCACTGGGCTTTCCCAAAGAGGAGAGCCAGTGAATTTGTAGGGGAAGGCCCCAAGGTGGTTGAATGTAGATGACTACATTTGGCAATACTTCTCAGAAGATACTCAGAAGGTTGGGACCCAGATCCCAATCAGATATGTACAAGGATTACATATGAAAATCCTTCTTTTCAATATTTTCCAAGTAGCCGGATCGACATCATTACACCAGGCCTCCCGTGCTACCATGATTTTGGCAAATGATTCTATAACTACACTGTATGATTGGTGCACAACATTGTTGACTGATTTGATTTTTTTTTTTTACTTCAATACAGAAAAATAAGACCAAACACTTCGGATATGGGACTATCCTATGTACTTTCATTTTTGAGAGAATACCTGTGCTTCGACCCAAAGTGATATCAACCATCAAAACCCCATGAGATCCATGTATAGCATAATGATTTGATCTGATGAAAAGACTAGGAGGGGCCAAGGTACCTACGAATACCTCGGAGGATGAGTTCTTCCTGTGGTGGGGATAATAAGTGATTGCCATAGAGGATTACCCATATATAGGTATGGACTTCAAGGTAGACCCAGATCTTCCCCTACCACCAAGAGTTTCATGGGGAGCGATTGTTAATATCACATTTAAATGATTTTTTATTATTTGATTTTTTGGATTTTTGAAAAATATAAGCTGAAAATATTTTTCATAGGAGAAAGTACATAAAAATTTATTTATCATGATACAGATGTTGGACCAGTTATACCTGAGCATCTACCACGGCATATGCGCCATGGAAGAGAGGTGGAGAATGTCGTAGGATATCTTGAGAGAGTCTTTGATGACATATAAAGGAACTTGGAGGGTATGACCCACTAGGTACCTATGGCTGGAGTGGAAGACCTCCTAGAAGCTATTTAGAGATGCATGGTTTCTATACTAGGGGATTGGGTGTGATTATTCTACCGTGTGGCTACTGCCATAGTGTTCTTCCAAGATACTCATCTAGGGCAAGCCTCACAGACATAGATATTAGGATGTATCGATGACGTGATATTTTTATGATGGACATGATTGGGAATAAGCCCTAATTTTTTAGGACATTTTTTGTCCAATTTTGTATATTTTTGAACATCTGACTTTGATCTATATACAACGATTTCCTGATGTGACTATCTCATATATATAATGATTACTGATGATTTTTATGTTTAATGTGATGAATGAATTATATGCCAATTGATTTATTGATTGGATAATGAATCAAAAAATGAATTTTATGATCATGGAATATGGATATATGTAATATAATTAAATGATATTTTTAATAGATGAACTCTCAGAAATAGGCGATATAAATATGTCTCTCTGACATGATAGTTGTTATTCATCTGAGACACCACCACTTGTGAGTCCAAGTACACTAATAACGAACCAACACATGAGATATTGCTTCAAACAATAGATTGACCATAGTAGTATATTCTTCAATATTATTCGTTGTAGGACCAAAACATATGCTCCTTGAGACTAGCAACTAACTGGATGGATAGTAAATTACCCAAGCCGTAAAAGCCAGATTCCGGATGTGTCGACTACCACCATCGGTAAAGCCAAAATGAATCATATCATCCATAGATATCTGCCAAGGCAGATCAAAAATATCAACGTCACAACAAAACCGATAGACAAATACGCACAAAAAATACAATATATATAAACAAAAGAAAATGCTAGGAATTATCCAAGGCATAACACTTCTTAAGATAGAGCCCATTTCTAGGCTCCACCAACTTGTTTCTATCAAATTCAACCAAATCATAAGCTCCATTTTTAAGGACTCTTTTAACAATGAAAGGACCATGCCACATGGATTTGAAATTCCCTACCCCTAAGGCATCCTTGTTTTGATAATAGACTAGGACGAGGTCATCTTCAGAGAAAACCCTCGGTCGCATAGTCTTATCATACTGAACCTTCACTCTTTTCTTATGAGCCTCATTAACCATAGATGCATATTGACGCTACTCATTGAGATGCTCTAGATAAACAAGGCACTCTTCAAGACTTGAAGTGTCTGGAAGAAGCTCCACAACTAGCTTAAGGGAAGGAATCTCACATTCCACAGGGAAGATTGATTCCAATCTGTAAACCAATTGGAAAGGAGTGAAACTGGTTGCAGTCTTAACTGACATTCAATATGCCCAAAGTGCAAGATATGACATTACATGCCAATTGGATCTAGATTTATTGATCATCCTTTGCAGGATAGCCTTCAAGGATTTATTCATGGATTACACTTACCCATTGGCCTGAGGATAATAAGGAGATGAATGCTCTTGTCGGAAACCTAATTTAAGAGATAATTCAGCCATCATGGAGCTCTGAAAATGACTTTCAAGGTTAGTGATAATCTCTTTAGGAATACCAAAGTGAGAAATGACTTGCTTGAAAAAAACAGGGCTACTGTTTCCGCATCATTTCAGAAAGTAGGCATAGCCTTGACCCACTTCATGAAGTAATCCACTGTTACAATAATGTACTTATGACCCTTGGCCGAAGGGGGGTTACAAGTAGTAAAATCAATTCCCCACTTTTTGAATGGACCAACAATGATAACTGGAAAGAGAGAAGTTGGATGAGCACGCATATTTCGAGTGTAAACTTGACAAGGATGACATTTTTTGATCGCCTCAACACAATATTTTAAAATCAAGGGCCAAAAATATTCGACACGCAGAATTTTTTGAGTTGTAGCAAGCCCAGATAAATGACCACCATAAGTACCACTACGGCAATCATTCAGAAAAACCTCAGCTTCTTCTACAGTTAATCAATGTCTAAGTATTCAATCAATCCCTCGACGATATAAAGTGTCACCGATGATAACATAGCTTTCCACCAAGTGATGCAATTTTATATGTGCATCCTTCGGAAAAGCAAGGGGAAACTTCGAAGGCTGGAGATAGACAATAATATCTCCATACCAAGGATGTTGTGAAGAAATGAGGAAAATATGTTCATCAGGGAATGACTCCTCATAAACAATATTTTTTCCACAAGGAAACTCAAAGATTAACTCTGTAAAAACTAATGATTTTTTGGATTTGGCAGACAGGAACTCGACATAAAATTCTTGTAAAATTAAAATCCATCTATTTTATTTCCCCCAATCACTCGCCTACTGAGAATGAATTGAAACGGATTAATGACTGCCCAAACATAAGTTTTACGAAGCATAATATAATGCCTAAATCACTGGACAGAAAATGGATGGCTTCCAAATCTAACTTCTCAATGCGAGAATATCACAATTCAAGACCTACGAAACATCGACTTAGATAATAAATAACATGCTCACAAAGAGAATCATCCTCTTGAACCATAACCATAGCTATAGTAGATTATGCCGCGGCAAGATACATAAAGAAATATCTGCTATAATCAAGTGGACTCAATAAAGGAGCAGAGGTCAATGCCTTTTTCAAAGCATCAAACGGGCGTTGAGTGAATTCATCCCATAGGAATGGAATTCCTTTCTTCAACAATCTCATAATTGTAATCTCAGTATAGTTAACAACAAATCTCCTCAAGAAATTGGTTTTTCCTTGAAGATTTTGAAGTTGATGAATAGAAGACGAGGGAGGAAACTGAAGTATTTCCTCAAGCTTGTAGGATCTACATGAATCCATTCAGTAGACACAATGAATCCTAACAATCGATTGGATGTTACGGTGAAAACACACTTATTTTTATTCAATTGGATTTTATAATGAAAAAATCTTTCGAAAATCTATCGAATATAAGAATGATGATCAATTCTCTTTCAAGAACAAGTGACTAAATCATCCAGATAAGCATCAGTGATATGCTTGATATCATGGAAGGCATAGTACATGGCATGCTGGAAGGTAGCCCCAACATTTTTAAGACCTGTTGTGGCAGCAAAAACCCCCCTTCTTGTTTAGTAGTATAATTACTACTAAATAAGTGGGGGCCCTTAGTAAAAAAAAATTTAAAAATTGCTTAGTGCTTGTATTTCCTTTTTCAATAAAATTTACTATCATAAACTTAGGAGAATACCCCTTGAAAAATAAAAAAAGGCTTAATTTTTATGATAAGATAGGATAAAATCATTCCTTAAAGAATATCGCATCGCAAAAAGGTAATGGATATCTCTTTACAAGCGGAATTATATAAATTGCAATATCGCGATGTGAAACTACGCATGAAAAACATTCATCGCATCGCATGTCTCAAATATCACTTACGCTGAAAAACCTAAACCTATCGATATGCGATGGCACATATCGCAAATCACATGTCGCAGAAAATACGTTAACGGATGATTGTCATATGTTCTGCTCCAGCGATTTTGCGATGTTGTGATTTGTGGTATTACGATGTTGCAATTTGCGATATTGCGATCTGCGATACTGCGATTTGTGATATTGTGAAGCAAATTGCAAATCGCCTTATCACATATCTTTAGGGCTTATTGTACAAAAAAGATTTTTCCATAAATCGAGACCCGGTTATGCGCTTTAATGTTAATCAATGAGTTCGTTTCCAATCATTAATAAAATATTGTTTTGTTCTGATCAAAGAGCCATTTCACGTAAGGTGGTATATTTTATATGTCTTCAGCATTTAAAAGCTTTCCCATCACCTTTTTTATCATTATTCTCACCTCATTTGTAAACTTCAGGAACAAAGAACAGAAAACCATACAAAGCAGTATTTAGGATATTATGGGAAAGAAAGGCAAAGATCCGAGTTCTGAAGACAAAGAAATGATGCCCTTGTATATAAACACCACCTGTAATAGAGATGTTGGTATTACTACTTGGGAAGGCATGTACAGTCTACTTGAGGAAGAGAATCCCAAAGTGATGGATGTTAAAGCTATTGCAGGCTCACATGGGTCTTCTGAGGTGTCTATTACAGAGCTAGCTTGCTCGTTCTTGCACTGGATAGCGGCGAGGCACAAAATTCTTCCATACACGGACATGATTAAATGGGTACTGGACAGCGCTGACATCACAAACAGACAATTTAAGACTCAGGCTCAAGGACTCATTGGCTCATTCACTCCATAAGATTTGAGACTCATGTACCATTTACCAGAGCCACAGGCAACTTATAACAAACAGTTCATGGAGAAGTTTGCTAGAGAAAATGAAGACCTGGAAAAATGCACCACAGACTGGTCAAGGAGGGACGAACAACTAAAAAAGGATAAACATGGTATGTATAGTACTGGTTCTCTCACCTCCCTGTATTGCTTTGCTGCTGCTATGCTCTGTAGACTTTTTGGGAAGCCAGACATTAATAAATTTTCATCTAAATGGCTACCATTATTGGATGCCGCCGTTAATGCTACTGTTGTGGATTGGGCTAAGATATTATCTGACAACTTAGCCACATCCATTTTGAATTACCAGTCTAAAAGAATTGTTTCTCAGAGATTTTATCCCCCTTTTTACTTATCTGCGTATGTGATGGATGAAATCTGTTATATTTCCAAGTTTCCTTTAATGGGTTGGAAATGGACGACTCAAGACCCCTTACCCATTCATGTTTATCACAAAGAATTGTGGGATTCCAATTTTACTCCGTATTTTTACAATGTTTGTCATGGAATCATGTTGCCCATGTACAAAATGTTATATGATAAAGATTCTCCAAGGTTTTCTACCGAAGCAGAGGTAGATATACTCCCTGTCGTGAGATGCTTTCAAGAAGAACTATTTACATATGTCAGGGTATTCGAAAGTTTCGTTTCCCCTCATGTTTTACCTTTATATGTTCCTAATAAACTCATGGCACGACAAATTTCTTATCAAACCTGCGGAGGAGGAGGTTTGACTAAAGATTTGAAGGACAAAAAGAAGGCTATTTGGCCACAATTTCCTGTAGCCTGTGGGGCCTTTTCACTATTTGATGTAGGCCATGCATTCAAAGAAGTAAACAACATAACATGTTTACGACTGTTCAAATTTCCAGGAAGACCGTTTGACCCTCATGATATTGCTAAAATTTTCACTATTACAGTCAAAGTAAAGGTGTTTTCTAAAGAAGATGATCCTTTTGATGACATTTTCCAACAGAAAGGGGCACTTAAAGAGGTTCTACATTCAGCTCAAATGTTATTTCCTCCAGCAGAATTTCAAGAGTTAAAGATATACAGGGAAAAGAGGTTAGCTACTATCCCTTTGGATAAATTAAGCTTGGAACCCATGAGGGAACCAAGTCCCAGTATTAGTCTCAGTGGGAGTTTAGGCACAGACAGATCTAAATATAAGTCAGGGAGAGAAATGTCAGAACACTTTAAGAGGTCTGAAAGTGGCCATGATAAAAGTGAAAGGTTATTTAGGGATACTGCATAGTCAAAGGAGCTCCCACAGCAACAGGTTTTGACCTCTTCATAGCTAGATCCTCCCTCTCTCATCATCCAGCCACCATTAGTCAGAAATGAACTAGATAAAGAATGGGAGACATTCAATGATTTAATCAATATTGAAGGACAAAACACAAAGACACCTATAGGTAATGTATAGGCAACAAAAGATATAGTCACAGAAACAATTAACAATGTCTCAGAAATAGAACATATTCCCATTACCCTGTCCTCTGAACTTATGCTCAAAATAGAGGAAATTCCTCCTCTTGATGTATTCTATAGTCCACAACACAAGGCAGTAGTGAGAAGACAAAGAAAGAAAAGGAAATTGGAAAACGTGCTCTCTCATGATGCAGATCAATTAGACATCTTATGGCAAGATACTACCACCGATCCCACTGATAATCTCACTAGATTATCTCAGATAGTAGGAGCATATGCCTCTGCAACCATTCATAAAGCATCTGAGGTACAACAACTACAAAAAGAGAATGAAAATCAAATACAAGTTTTGCAACAATAGTTGCAACAAGCCAACGCCAACAACGAAGCACAGAAACAGCTTGAAAGATTACAGTAGGAATTCCAACAAATGCAGATAGGATACCAGAACAATTTGGTTGAAAGAGAAAAAAAGTTACAGGTCATACAAGAGATGCACAAGGATGATCCTAAGCTTAAATAATTCATCATAGAATCGATTTCCGTAAATGATCAACTACTGCAGCAACAGGAATCATTGTGCCAAAGAATATCACAATGGAACTCTTATTGCGAAATAAGTGATAAAATCACTAATCAAGTTATAGACTTACGACATGATTATGATTTAATTGATAAAATAGTTACCGAATATTTGGCTTGGCAAGAAAAAGAGGAGGGGAAAAGAACAGGCGCACCAATAATCAATGACAATCATAAAGAAATGCTCTTTAACAAGTGGGATGCACAAATCAAGAAAGCAGAGCAAGCGGCAGAAGAAGTAGCCACTGCAGCAAACAGTGTTATTGAATTCATAAATGAAAATTTTCACAGGGAAAATTTGATCTCAGAAACCACTCCAAGGTATCTACCAAAAGCACAGCAATTTCAAACCGATTGGAGACAAAAGGCTCAAGAAAATGCAGAATCAATCAAAAGATTAACTAAGTTGAATTGGGATTCTTACTGGGCGTATTTGGTAAAACCAGACAGCCAGTGCATGACTCTCAAATGTCTCATCAATTATACCGAGAAGATGGCACCAGCTCTTGCCGATTCCATTTTCACAGGACAGTTAAAGTCATAAGTCGGCCAGCTGACTCTTCTCAAACAAATGCTGAACGCTTGCGATTTCAAGGAACATATACACAAATAGTTAGTTGTTAGTTTTAATTTTAGATTCCGTAATAGTATTAATTTTGATTTATTTTTTCCTGAAATAAGGACGGTCATTTAAACCATATCCTACATTTTTGTAATAGATTATTGTTAGATTTAGTTAGTAGTATTTAAACCCTTCTCATGCATTTAGAGAAGGGTCCTGAAATTTGTCAAAAAATTGTCTTCAGAACATGCACTTTTGTACCCTCTGAGGAGGTTTTGATGAATGAATGGAATAGGATTTATTGATATCTGCATTTAATATCTGCTACTGATGTTGCACTTTTGTACTCTTAGTGGATGTTGTACAAAGAAGAGATAAGTCATTATTGCTTGAAGCTCATGAGTAGAACTAGTTATAAATTGTACTTTTATCTCTTAATTATTTCTGCCTTTGTGTTAAAGTGATATTCATGTTCAGTTGTTTATATATTAATGCATGAATGCTTGAGTTATCATTTGGCAATTTTGTACGATGATAACTATTTATTTATGCTTAATATATGAGTAGCTTATTATGAGATATGTTTTTCACAACTGTTTCGTCTAACTTTTATACGAAGTGGTTTATTTCCATTGAATTCTTTTCTTATAACAGTTGAATTATCTTTATTACCAATTTTTATTTGAAATCATTTTAGATCGCATAACAGAAATATTACATCCTGGGTTAGTATAGAATTTAGATATTTCTGTTTATTAGAATACAATTGCATATTATTAGATTAGAATTATAATAAAAGCATTTCACTTAGGAACTTTTAGAAAGGAAATATCAATTCTCAACACACACACACACACATATTTGGAAACTGGTCTCATATCCCTAGTCGGACCCACTATACCAAATGGAAAAGCAGCTGCTAACCAAGGTCCGGACTGGGTGGGTATCCCCCTTGTTATAGACCCGATTATCGGGGCTTCAACATATTTGGTGCTAGAAGGAGGGAACCGAAATATGAATGGAAAGTAAGTCAAAATCTAAATACCATTCTGAGAGTAAATTTCCCTCACCATCTCCCCCAACTTCTCCATCGCACTTAGAATCTTTGAATCTAGAGCCAGAAGTCGAAAGAACAACAACCGCTGTCACAAACCCTGACTTTTCAGAAGAATCTACTATTGAACCTCCTGAAGTTGAATCTTTGATCCATAAACTTTAGCGATTTTCAATATCACCTCAAAGATCTGATAAATCTCAAGGCAGTGTGACTCCGCAATATAACCCTCATCCTCTCACCAGATTACAGAGTGAAAATTTTGGTGTTCAACCAACCGAATTACCTCTACCTACAAGGAAGAGAGCAAGGAAATCACCTAAAGGGTCTGATAGCGAGAATCTTTCATCATCATCATCTATCTCAACCTCTTCACCACGAATTCAACCATCCACCCTCCACTTCAGATTATTGTCCACCAATCCACTAGAACTTCCACATCTCCTTCTCAAACATCTAGAATTGTAATATCCTCATCTTCCCAATCACAGGGATCATCTTTTGTGCTTTCATCTGTTGGTAGTTTAGCGATGGCCCAATCTCCATGGAATAACCCAGGGGCAGTCTTAATTCCTGCACCCTTGAGTCAAATACTGGCCCATCCTGAAAAATGGCTGCCTAAGTTTAATCCTGAAGCAGGCATGCTAGCGGAAGAACATATAAATAACTTTATGTTGTCCATAAATCTCAATGGAGTTACCAATGAAGACGCTATCGTCCGAATTTTTCCCTATACTCTACAAGGAGTAGCCAGATCATGGTATTTCTCATTGCCGTCTGGATCTATCACTAGTTGGGATATCTTCCAAGATCAATTTTTGACTAAATTTGGTGATGACAGGTCTACGACGACACTGATAAATGATTTGTCTAACCTTAGGGCCGAGTCAAAAGAACCTATCAAAGATTTTAATTCACATTTCAATAAATTTTTAAATAAAATTCCTACTGCTTCCAAGCCCAGTGAAGAAGTGCGAAGTGAATGGTACATCTCTACTTTACTATCAAACATAGCAATCTTCGTTGATAGGGCTAATAAAACAAATTTTGCTAACAATATGAAGGAAGCAATAGCGGTAGAGAAACGTATCATAGCCCTAGAAAAGAAAAATGCGATAGAAGAATGAAAATCCAGGAAGGTAACTTTAAGGAAGACCCCAAGAAAAAACAATCAAAAGATCCATTCGATTTAGAAGGATTGCAGAAAGTTTTGAAAACAATGTCCAACGAAATGATTTACATTAAGAAATAAGTGGCAGAAACATCTTCTAAAAATCCGTTCAAGCCTTATAGAAGAAACCCTTCGACCAATTCGAAGCCGCCAAATGCTATCAAAAGTGCTGAATCAGAAGAAGAAGAGGAGGAGATTGCTACTGAAGAAACTACAGATGAAGAATAAGTTGTAGAGGTACAAGGTATGTGGGATTTTATCCTCACAGATGAAGAAGATCAAGAGGCATTCCCAGTTAACACTCGAAGTAGAAATAAACTTGATCCTCCTCAACCTACTCCTAAGCCAAAGAGCACAAGCTCAATGACTAAGGATAAATTCGTAGCCAAGAAAACGACATCTAAAGCGACTCAAACCAGCCCAGTCCAAACAGATTCATCAACTCCATCAAAAACACTGATTGTTTCAGATGAAATGGAGTATAATATCATTGAAGACATGAAGAAGACTAGGGCTAACATCACTTTTTATGAATTGAGTAAGTTAAAACACTAGCAGAAATTACTTTTGAAATAATTACATGTTGTACCAGAAAAACCTTTGCCTGCCCCTGTAATCTCTCAAGCTTCCCATGAAATGTGAAGACCTCCAACTAATGTGATTAATAAAATTGATCCAAACGAGATCTCTTTAATTGTAGGAAGGTCGAGATCTCATACTCCCCCATTTCTTCTTATGAAGTTTTCAATAAAAATTTTCATAATTGCTTAGTGGATTCTGGAGCTTCATCTAATATTTTACCAAAATCAATATGTGCAAAGTTGAACGTTCAACCACAAAAATCTGTTGTGCGCATAGTTCAGCTAGATCGATCGCAAGTTGAAGTGATCGGAGAATTAAATCAGGTTACCATAAGACTGTCATCTAATCCAAAGGTATGTCAAGTTATCAACATTTTAGTTGTAGATATTCCAGAATTTTATGGCTTAATTCTTAGCAGAGATTGGTCAGAAAAACTTCATGGATACTTTGCAACTGATTGGTCACACATGTGGCTCCCTTACAATGGTAAACCAAATTAGATAAAGGTTGAACAAGAAAGACATCAAAAATACATAGTAACAAAACTAGAAGGAGAAAATGAACCAGTAGCATACAACAATAATATCATTGGAAACTACTCAGCTAATTCTTTCTTAGGAAATTTTAATGCTCATACTTCACCTTACTTAGAACATTCTGTTTTATCTCAAGTAGAAATTTTTTCTCAAATAGATATTTCTAAATGTATTAATTTTATAGATGCTCCTATAAATAAATCTTTATTTTGGAAGTTATTTTTTGATGGTTCTAAGTCAAATGAAGGAGCAGGAACAGGATGCATGTTAATCAGTCCAGAGGGAAACAAAATTATGCTAACTTGCAGACTTGGGTTCGATTGCACCAATAATACCGCAGAATTTGAGGCTTTAGTCCAAGGATTATACAAAGCAATCGCATTAGACATCAAATATCTACAAGTTTTCAGAGATTTTGAAATTATAATCAGACAGGTACGCAATACTATACATTTCTTATTAGGTCATTTAAATAATTACCAATCTTTAGTTCAAGATCTAACTGAACACTTTATAGCATTTAATATTTCATCAATCCCAAGAATCCAGAATGCTAGTGCAGAATTCCTAGCTAACGTAGCTTCCAAACTCATTCCTTCAGAATACTATAGCCTTGATCGATTTTCAATCAAATTAATCTTTAGACCCTTGATTCTTGATAACATTACCAATTGGAGGATTTTCAATGATGATCCTAATATTGTAAGCTTCCTCACATCTGAAGGATCTTACACCAATCAGATAATTGATGAGGACCAACATGATAGACAATTGCAAAAAGATAGCACTAATAATGGTATGCCAAAGTCAGTAGTCAACTTAGAAGACCTTTATGATTTGAAAGATCGATTCAAAATATCTACTAATTCAAAACTGCAAAGTTCAACTTTGAACTATGAATTAGTAAATCTAGGAACTGATACCAAACCACAAAATATCAACCAAGGCCTTGGCCTAACTCCTGAAGAAAAATTAGCGTATGTTCGTCTCTTGAAACAATACAAAAGTGTTTTTGCTTGGAACTACGATGAACTCAAAACTTATGACACTTCTATCATCCAACATACTATCCCAATGATAAAAGATGAAAAACCTGTCCAGCAAAAGCTTAGAAAGATCCATCCCAATCTAGAAAACCAGATCAAATTTGAACTCAATAAGTTATTGAAAGCCAAAATCATCTTTCCCATTAGACATTCTAAATGGGTTTCCAATATGGTTCCCGTTAGAAAGAAGAACGAAATCATTAGAATTTTCATTGACTTTCGAAATCTTAACAAAGCTTGCCAAAAAGATAATTTTCCTTTGCCTCCTATGGAGCAAATATTGCAGGTAGTCGCAGGATCAGAATTAATGTCCTTCCTAGATGGATTCTCTGGCTACAACCAAGTATTGGTCCATCTCGGTGATCAATTGAAAACCACATTCAGAACCAAATGGGGCACTTACGCATATCAAAAGATGCCCTTTGGTCTGATCAACGCTGGTGCCACATTTCAGAGAGCCATGGACATAACATTCAAGGGATTAGTTAATAAATCAGTGGTAATTTACTTGGATGATATAACTGTATATTCCAAGAAATGAGGAAATCATGTTAGATATTTGAAACAGATCTTCCAACGTTGTCAAAGGTATGGAATTTCACTTAACCTAAAAAAATTCTTTTTTGCATTAAGTGAAGGAAAACTTCTTGGATTCATAGTGTCAAAATCTGGAATTCATATTGATCCTGACAGAATCAAGGAGATTTCCGAAATATCCCTACCTCACAACAAGAAAGCTATGCAATCTTTCCTTGGCCAGATTAATTTTGTAAAGAGATTTGTACCAGATTTTTCAAGAATTGTATCTCCTTTACAAGCAATGATTAAAAATAACTCAAACTTCAAATGGGGCCAAGACGAATATGAGGCATTCAATCTAATCAAACAAGCAATTGTTAACGCTCAATCTTTAGCAACTCCAAATTTTTCCGATCCTTTTATTTTATATACATTTTCCTCTGATAGATCATATGCTGCAATACTCACTCAAGAAAATCAAGACAAGGCAGAAGCCCCAATTTCTTTTTTCAGTTCAAATTTACAGGGAGCTGAGTTAAATTATTCATATGTAGAGAAACAAGCTTATGCTGTTTTCAAAGAAATTAAATATTTCAGACCCTTTCTACTTAAAACCCATACAAAAATCATAGTATCGTTTCCAGCGGCAAGAAATCTCTTAGTACAGAAAGATTTGGGTGAGAAAAGAGCCAATTGGGTTACTGCCTTACAAGAATATGACGTAGAAATCAGACCAGCAAGTATTGTAAAAGGTCAAGGCTTTTGCAAAATGCTAGTTGGAGCATCGCTTATTTCCGAAATACCATCTATAGAGATACAAATGTATGAGGTAAGCCTAAACGATGTTGAATCATTATACGCTGATATCATATTTTATCTAAAGAATGGATATGCTCCTCCAAATCTCGATTACACCAAGAAAAGAGCTCTAAGGTTGAAAGCTAAACAATATCAGCTTGTGAATGGTGTTCTTTTTAGAATGAATTATGATTTTGTTCTCCTTAGATGTCTTGAGAAATCTGAAGTTGAAAAAGTCTTGCAGGAACTCCACGATGGGCCAGCAGGTGGAAATTATGCTGGAGATGATAATACACATAGAATCCTCTACGCAGGCTATTACTGGCCCACACTATTCAAAGACTCACATAGCTACGTAAGGAAATTTCAAGTTTGTCAAACCGCTTCTGGGAGACAAAAGAAACCATCATTGCCGCTACAACCAGTCAACATTGAGCAGCCTTTTGATCAATGGGGATTGGACATAATAGGTGAGATCATTCCTCTCTCTTCTAAACAACATAGGTATATCCTTACAGCAACTGATTATTTAGTAAATGGGTAGAAGCAGTTCCTCTCAATATGGATAATGTTGAACACATCATTGAGTTCATAGATCATTTCATAATCACCAGGTTTGGTTTACCTTCTGCTTTAATGTTTGATAATGCATCGTATTTTTCTGGTAATGCTATGACTGAATTTTCACTCAAAAAAGGTTTAAAACTTAAATACTCTACCAATTATTACCCACAGGGGAATGGGTTAGCTGAATCTACAAATAAAAACTTAATCAAAATCATTAAGCAAACCATTCATCAAAATCACAAAAATTGGCATAAGTCTTTAATATATGCTTTATGGGCAGATCGAATAACGTAGAAAGCCTCCATTGGCACTTCTCCCTTTAATTTAGTTTATGGGAAAGAAGTGGTTCTTCCAACTCATCTAGAAATTCCCTCTTTGGCCTTAGTTCAATATATTGATGAAGCACCAACTTCTACCTTACAATTAAGGTAGCTGGAAATAATTAAGCTAGAAGAGCAATGAGAACATGCCAAAATAACTCATGCTCATCACCAAGCATTAGTAAAAGCTTCTTTTGATTCAAACATGATATCCAGAATGGACTTTCAGATAGGAGATCTAGTTTTAAAATGGGACAAGGTTCATGAGGAAAAAGGGAAACATACAAAATTTCAACGAATGTGGCTTGGCCCTTTCCAAATCGCAGAATTCATAGGTTCATCTACTTTTGTGTTACAGGATTTAACAGGAAAAAGAGAGTCTTTACCTGTCAATGGACATATCCTCAAAAAATATTTTCCATAGGAGATCATTCTTCTATTTTGTAAATTAGTTTTCTTTATTATTCATAATAAAACCAGTTGTAAATGGTTACATTTGGAATTCACGAAAAAGATACAAATTCTCTTTTAAATTTTGTTTTTTTTTACTTGTATAAATAGAATTCTTCTAGAAAATTGATCATTATTATTGAAAGATACAGTTAAAGGCTCTAAGCCTAGAAATGATACTAGTTTCAACTTTGTAAATTTTGATAAAAAATGACCTTTAGTGAGAAATTGTTTTATATCATTCCAATAAAAGGTATCAATAACAAAACAAATATTCTCTGTAGAAAAGCTCTTTCCAAAAAAAAACTCTACCATTGTCGTCCAGAATATCTTAAGGAAACAATGACTTCCTCCCCACCTAGGAAATTACAACGTTCAGGGAATAATCCAATGATACACTTTAACTTAAAGAGTAAGAGGTCTCATCATGAGCCGAATTATCGTGATCATAGATATTATATCTTGCTGAATTTTCCAATACTGCATACCACAATAGGGCAATGACTCAATATTGTTACAATCAAAAGACAAGGGGTCTCATCACAAGCCAACTTGTTCAGCAAAGTTATAAATCAAGTGAATGGCACTGTCATAAATTGGCTACCAAACCAAGACATTGTTCTTTAAGGGTAAAAAGTAAATAAAATAAATAAGTGTGGATATGGATTTCTCTTTAAAAATTGTATATTTCTCTAAGTAGGATACAAGATCATTGCTGGGTAACAGGTAACCCTGTCGAGTCTATAAACGACTACTGGCAGCCGTGGCTCTACCTACGACAAATGAGCATATTTAAAACTGATTTACAGAGAAGCCTTTGTTTTTATCTTTATAAACCAAGTAGTGACTGATGTAGATACATGGACTAGCTTAAGGAAGTAAATAATCAAAATTAAATATAGAAGAAACGAAATATCATTGACAGATAAAAGCATGATGTACTTTGTCTTTCTATAATAAAGTTTGATTTTCTGAAAAATTTTCTGTTTTGGAAGTTTAGAAAATTCAAAAGAAAAGTAGAGATAACTGGTTCTTCCAAGTGAATCGAACAATTGTTGTGGCCAGCAACAACCCCCCTTCTTATTTAATAGTATTGAACTACTACTAAATAAGTGGGGGCCCTTAGTCAAAAAAA
Organism: Pinus albicaulis; assembly: GCA_034641835.2. Taxonomy (NCBI): domain Eukaryota; kingdom Viridiplantae; phylum Streptophyta; class Pinopsida; order Pinales; family Pinaceae; genus Pinus; species Pinus albicaulis. The sequence goes on from CM076570.1 coordinate 827,678,388, forward strand.
TTTAAAAAATTGATTAGTGCTTGTATTTCCTTTTTCAATAAAATTTACTATCATAAACTTAGGAGAATACCCCTTGAACAATCAAAAAATGCTTAAGTTTTATGATAAGATAGGATAAAATCATTCTTTAAAGAATATCGCATCGCAATTCTAAAAATTGCGATATCGCGATGCGAAACTACACATGAAAAACATTCATCGCATCGCATGCCTCAAATATCACTTACGCTCAAAAACCTCAAACCGCTAATATGCGATGGCACATATCGCAAATCACATGTCCTAGAAAATATGTTAACGGATGATTGTCATATGTTCCGCTCCAGCTATTTTGTGATGTTGCGATTTGCGGTATTACGATGTTGCGATTTGTGATATTGCGATTTGCGATATTGCGATATGTGATAATGCAATTTGCGATATTGTGAAGAAAATCGTAGATCGCCTTATCGCAGATCTTTAGGGCTCATTGTACGAAAAAGATTTTTCCATAAATCGAGACCCGGTTAGGCACTTTAATGTTAATCAATGAGTTCATTGCCAATCATTAATGAAATATGGTTTTGTTCTGATCAAAGAGCCATTTCACATAAAGTGGTATATTTTATATGTCTTCAGCATTTAAAAGCTTTCCCGTCACCTTTTTTATCATTATTCTCACCTCATTTGTAAACTGTAGGAACGAAGAACAGAAAACCATACAAAGTAGTATTCAGGATATTATGGGAAAGAAAGGCAAAGATCCAAGTTCTGAAGACAAAGAAATGACGCCCTTGTATACAGACACCACCTATAATATAGATGCTAGTATTACTACTTGGGAAGGCATGTACAGTCTACTTGAGGAAGAGAATCCCAAAGTGATGGATGTTAAAGCTACTGCAGGCTCACATGGGTCTTCTGAGGCGTCTATTACAGAGCTAGCTTGCTTGTTCTTGCACCGAATAGCGACGAGGCCCAAAATTATTCCATACACAGACATGATTAAATGAGTACTGGAGAGAGTTGACATCACAAATATACAATTTAAGACTCAGTGTCAAGGAATCATTGGCTCATTCACTCCACAAGATTTGAGACTCATGTACCGTTTACCAGAGCCACAGGCGACTTATAACAAACAGTTCATGGAGAATTTTGCTAGAGAAAATGAAGACCTAGCAAAATGCACCACAGACTGGTCAAGAGGGACGAACCACTAAAAAAGGATAAACATGGTATGTATAGTACTGGTTCTCTCACCTCCCCGTATTGCTTTGCTGCTACTATGCTCTGTAGACTTTTTGGGAAGCCATACATTAATAAATTTTCCTTTGAATGGTTACCATTATTGGATGCCGCAGTTAATGCTACTATTGTGGATTGGGCTAAGATATTATCTGACAACTTAGCCACAGCCATCTTTAATTACCGGTCTAAAAGAACTGTTTCTCAGAGAGTTTATCCCCCTTTTTACTTATCTGCATATGTGATGGATGCAATCTGTTATATTTCCAAGTTTCCTTTAATGGGTTGGAAATGGATGACTCAAGACCCCTTACCCATTCATGTTTATCACAAAGAATTGTGGGATTCCAAGTTTACTCCGTATTTTTACAATATTTGTCATGGAATCATGTTGCCCATGTACAAAATGTTATATGATAAAGATTCTCCAAGGTTTTCTCCCGAAGCAGAGGTAGATATACTCCCTGTCGAGAGATGGTTTGGAGAAGAACTATTTACATATGTCAGGGTATTCAGAAGTTTCGCTTCCCCTCTTGTTTTACCTTTATATGTTCCTGATAAACTCATGGCACGAGAAATTGCTTATCAAACCTGCGGAGAAGGAGGTTTGACTAAAGATTTGAAGGACAAAAAGAAGGCTATTTGGCCACAATTTCCTATAGCCTGTGGGGCCTTTTCACTATTTGATGTAGGCCATGCATTCAAAGAAGTAAACAACATAACATGTCTACGATTGTTCAAATTTCCAAGAAGACCATTTGACCCTCATGATATTGCTAAAAATTTCACTATTACAGTAAAAGTAAAGGTGTTTTCTAAAGAAGATGATATTTTTGATGATATTTTCCAACAGAAAGGGAACTTAAATAGGTTCTACATTTGGCTCAAATGTGATTTCCTCTAGCAAAATTTCAAGAGTTCAAGATATACAAGGAAAAGAGGTTAGCTACTATCCCTTTGGATAAATTAAGCTTGGAACCCATGAGGGAACCAAGTCCCAATAGTAGTCTCAGTGGGAGTTCAGGCACTGACAGATCTAAATCTAAGTCAGGGAGAGAAACGTCAGAACACTCTAAGAGTTCTGAAAGTGGGCCTGATAAAAGTGAAAGGTTAGTAAGGGATACTGCCCAGTCAAAGGAGCTCCCACAGCAATAGGTTTTGACCTCTTCACAACTATATCCTCCCTCTCTCATCGTCCAGCAACCATCAGTCAGAACTAAACTAGATAAATAATGGGAGACATTCAATGATTTAATCAATATTGAAGAACAGAACACAAATACACCTATAGGTAATGTACAAGCAACAAAAGGTATAGTCACAGAAACAATTAACAATGTCTCAGAAATAGAACATATTCCCATTACCCCGTCCTCTGAACTTATGCTGAAAATAGAGGAAACTCCTCCTCTTGATGTATTATATAGTCCACAACACAAGGCAGTAGTGAGAAGACAAAGAAATAAAAGGAAATTGGAAAACGTGCTCTCTCATGATGCAGAGCAATTAGACATCTTATGGAAAGATCCTACCACCGATCCCACTGATAATCTCACTAAATTATCTTAGATCGCAGGAGCATATGCCTTTGCAACCATTGATAGATCATCTGAGGTACAAAAAATACAAAAAGAGAAAGAAAATCAAATACAATTTTTGCAGCAACAGTTGCAACAAACCAATGCCAACAACGAAGCACAGAAATAGCTTGAAAGATTACAACAAGAATTCCAACAAATGCAGATAGGATACCAGAACAGTTTGGCTGAAAGAGAAAAGTAGTTACAGGTTATACAAGATATGCACAAGGATGATCCTAAGCTTATAGAATTCATCACAGAATCCATTTCCTTAAATGATCAACTACTGCAGCAACAGGAAGCATTGTGCCAAAGAATATCATAGTGGAACTCTTATTGCGAAGTAAGCGATAAAATAACTAATCAAGTCCTAGACTTATGACATGATTATGATTTAATTGATAAAAGAGTTACCGAATATTTGGCTTGGCAAGAAACAGAGGAGGGGAAAAGAACAGGCGCACCAATAATCAATGACAATCACAAAGAAATGCTCTTTGACAAGTGGGATGCACAAATCAGGGAAGCAGAGCGAGCGGTAGAAGAAGCAGCCACTGAAGCAAACAGTGTTATTGAGTGCATAAATGAAAATTTTCACAGGGAAAATTTGTTCTCAGAAACCACTCTCGAGTATCTACCGAAAGCACAACAATTGCAGACAGGCTGGAGACAAAAGGCTCAAGAAAAGGCAGAATCAATCAAAAGATTAACTAAGTTGAATTGGGATTCTTACTGGGCATATTTGGTAAAACCATATAGCCAGTGCATGAATCTCAAATGTCTCATCAATTCTACCGAGAAGATGGCGCCAGCTCTTGTTGATTCTATTTTCATAGGACAGTTAAAGTCAGAAGTCGGCCAGCCGACTCTTCTCAAACAAATGTTGAACGCTTGCGATTTCAAGGAACAGATACACAAATAGTTAGTTGTTAGTTTTACTTTTAGATTCAGTAATAGTATTAATTTTTCTTTATTTTTGCCTAAAATAAGGACGGTCATTTAAACCGTATCCTACATTTTTGTAATAGATTATTTTTAGATTTAGTTAGTAGTATTTATACCCTTCTCATGCATTTAGAGAAGGGTCCTGAAATTTTTCAAAAACCTGTCTTCAGAACATGCACTTTTGTACCATCTGAGGAGGTTTTGATGAATGAATGGAACAGGATTTATTGATATCTGCATTTAATATCTGCCACTGATGTTGCACTTTTGTACTCTTAGTGGATGTTGGACAAAGAAGAGATAAGTCATTATTGCTTGAAGCTCATGAGTAGAACTAGTTATAAATGGTACTTTTATCTCTTAACTATTTCCGCCTTTGTGTTAAAGTGATATTCATGTTCATTTGTTTATATATTAATTCGTGAATTCTTCATTTATCATTTGGCACTTCTATACGATGATAACTATTTATTTATGCTTAATATATGAGTAGCTTATTATGCGATATGTTTTTCACCACTGTTTCGTCTAAATTTTTATACGAAGTGGTTTATTTCCATTGAATTCTTTTGTCATAACATTTGAATGATCTTTATTAACAATTTTTATTTTAAATCATTTTAGATCGCATAACAGAAAGATTACATCCCGGGTTAGTATAGAATTTAGATATTTCTATTTATTAGAATACAATTGCATGTTATTAGATTAGAATTAGAATAAAAGCATTTCACTTAGGAACTTTTAGAAAGGAAATATCAATTTTGAACACACACACACATATTGGGAAACTAGTCCCATTTCCCCAGTCGGACCCACTATACCAAATGGAAAATGAGCTGCTAACCAAGGTCCGGACCGGGTGGGTATCCCCCTTGTTGTAGACCCAATTTTCGGGGCTTCAAAAAGACCTAAAGGCATCTTATTGTATGAAAAAATACCCCAGGGGAAATAAAAGAAGTCTTATGTTTATTTCCATGATGGATGGTAATCTGATTATATCCTGAGAAACCATCCATGAAGGAGAAAATCTGATTCACTACACACTCATCAATAATTTGATCAATAAATGGTGTGGGATAATTATTTTTTAGACATTCTTTATTCAAATATCTGAATTCAATGCACAAAAGGATCATTTCTTTTTTCTTGTCCATAGGAACTGAATTCAAAACCCATTCAGTCAAAAGAACAGGGTATATGAAACCCACCTTAACTATCTTCTCAACCTCGGCCTTGATAGCTACGACTTTCCTAGGATTAACTAGTTGAAGATTTTGCCATATAGTCTTAGCATTCTCATAAGTCTGGATCTCATGCTCAGGGAAAATTTTAGGGGCCAATATTCGCATGTGGGTTAATTTTTCATGATTTTTCAAAAAAAAAAAGATTCGCCAATTTCCATTTTTCTAAAAATGAGATCGCCCAAATTTTATAGTATAACTTTTTTTACTTTAGAAATCGCCAATATCATATATTATGTAATATAAAATGATTATAAATCTAAAATGTTTTACAAAGTTATCATCAAAAATTTTAAAATTTGGATATTAGGGACTAGTAAGATTTGCCAATGTTTCTAAAGTTTAATATAAACTTACATCCTTAAAATTTTCCCTACTCATGCTAGACAATAGATGGATCAATTCCAGGAATTTACTCATAAGACCAAGAGAACACATCAAAAAAATCTTTAGATATATTGGTATAGATATGAATCTCTTCAAGGGAACACTTAACTCCCATTAAAACATTCTCTATAACATTGGTATCCCTGGAAATTTTCACCAGAATCGTTTCCAAAATGATAGCCATATTACCTTCGAAAAAAAATTGTGCTAGAGCCAAAGGGTTTAGAATCGGGTGAACAAGAACAATTGACACAGGGCTAGACAATATTGAATCAACCTCACACAAATCTGGTCAAAAATATGACTGATGATGCAAATCATCCCATGGCCTTTCCACACCTATCATTTCCTCTAGAATTTTCTCTTCTGATGGTAGAATAATATCGAGGCAGTCCGAAGAAGAAGATGATTTAACTATACAAGCCAAAGCCGCATCTCCATCCAAATCCTCTGGTGAAAGATAAGATGGATTGGAATCTATAGAGTCAACAATAGATCGATAAGAAATTTTTGTTGCAGATATAAGATATTCCATTCCACCCACTGTCTCGTCTTCTAATGTGGTTGTAGGATAGGGTAAGGCCCAAGGATCTGAAAAATAACGAGTTTGGAAGAACTCTCTTCGAGTAGGAGTCTTGGAGGATGAAATAGAATTGATATGAGCAGAAGGAGGTGGAAGATCAGATGTACCCACAACGAGGTATACATACTGACTCCTATATTCTCCACAGGTTGCTTGGCATCATTCACCAAGGGAATAGTATAATGAGAGGATTCATTGGGATCTATCAGAGAATAGTCCATATGATTAATAGTAACAATTCTCCCTTCATGGTAAGAACATAGGATGTGAAATGTTATGAAACCAGCTCCAAAAATATAAGAAAAGAGAGATCAACGCCTTAGAAATAAGCCACTTCGAGGGTGCAATCTCCTTTCCATTACATAAATGAAAAATTATTGGATGATTGAAATGAAAAAACCTCATTTCTATATATAGGAGTCCATGGGGTCAAAAATATAAGCCTAGCCGACCTAATAATAATAATTTAAGGGCACAACAATAACAATATGAGGGTTACAAGGGTACAAAAATAACAATAACGGGGATACAGTAACAACAATAACAGACTACACTAGTAATATAGAGACCTAACATGCCCTTCTCTTTCAAAAAAGTATTTTCATTAATGCTTGAGTAGCTTTGGATGCTTCTATATAAAATTTTCATCCTCCCATGTACAATCTTCAGTGGGTAAGTTATTATACTTGATTAGATACTCTGAAACTAATCGATTTCGAAGATGGTGAGTTCTTATTTCCATGCCTGCTTCAGGTTCCAATATGATTTTTCATTCCTCATCAAGTTCTCGCAATATTGTTTGAATTCGAATTTTTTCACCTATAACCTTCTTTAAGCATGAAACATGGATAACTGGATGCACTCACGAAGAAGAAAGAAGCTCAAATTTGTATTCCATAGTACTAATATTTTGCAACACCTTGTAAGGAACATAGTACCTTGGTGATAATTTATTATCCTTCTTAGATTTCTTTAGGGACATTTGTTTGTGTGTTTGTAGCTGTAAAAATACCCAGTCTTCTACACAAAAAATTCTCTCGCTGTGATGTTGATCTTCCTGTTGTTTCATTCGATTTTGGGCAAAATTTATGTTATCCTTTAAGAGTTGGAGAACTTGTTATTGATGCTCGATGTGATGTTCCACTACTAAACCTTAGAATTTTCTCTTAAACATGATGTCATGGATGGTGGATGATATCCATAAAGTTCCATAAATGGGGTATTTTTTACTGCAATATGGAAGGAAGTGTTATACCACCATTCAATATGAGGTAACCACTTGACCCATTATGTTTTTTTATCATATAAAAAACAACGAAGATATCCTTCCAAACATTTGTTCACTATCTCAGTTTGAACATTGGATTTAGGATGATACTGTGAGCTATGAGCTAGTTGAGTAACCAAACAATAAAATAATTCCGTCCAAAAATTTCCAGTAAAAATAGGATCTATGTTTCTTACAATAATCTTTGGGTTTCCATGTATCTTTTCAATTTTTTCCATAAATGCAGTAGCAACTTTACTTGCTTTAATTGGATGAGATAATGCACAAAAGTGTGCATATTTCGTAAGTCTATCAACTACCACCATGATGACATTCTTTCCTTCAGACTTAGGTAAAGATGTGACAAAATCCATTGAAATATCCTCCCAACGTTGACTTGGAATGGATAAGGCTGTAGAAGACCCGGGGTGTTAATTGTCTCAACTTTATTTTATTAAGAAACGAAAAATTCCACCAAAAAAATTTGAATATCAGATTTAAGGCCATCACTAACAAAAAATCTTTCTTCACCCTGTGGTAATTTTTTAGAAATATTGAATGTCCTCCTAAAGGAGAAGTGTGCAATTCCAAAAGAATATTTTGTTTTAGTTGAGAATTCTTACAAAGATATAAGTGATCTTTGTACCATAAGGAATAATTTGTCCAACTAAATGTATTAGATGTACTAGGATATTGTTGCAACTTTTGAATGAGTGTCCACACTTCTTCGTCCTTCTTCCATTCATCCCTTGCTTCACTTATCCAATGTGGTTGGATAATAGAAATGGTAGAAATCAATACTTCCACCTCTTCATTATTTCTTGAGAGTGCATATGCAACCACATTTAGCTTCCATTTTTTGTAGATGATTTCAAATTCATAACCCAAAATCTTTGTGACCCATTTTTGCTTCTCTTATAAAGATAGTCTTTGTTCCAAAAAGTGTTTAAGACTATCATGATCAATTCTTACCTTGTAGTATATTCCAATTAAGTAAGGTCTCCATTTCTTTAGTGTATGTAGTATTTCCAACATTTCCTTATCATAAATAGCTTTATGTAAATACTTTCCTTTGATTGGACGACTTTAAAAATCAATGGTATTCCTTCTTTCATTAAAATATCATCAATTCCATTTACTAAGGCATCACATTCCACAATAAAGGTTTTCGTGAAGTTTGGTGTAGCTAAGACCAGTGCTAAGAAAATTGCCTCTTTAAGATGTTCAAAGGCCTTAGTTGATTCAGGATTACATTAAAATGCATATATTTTCAATAATTTTGTTAGAGGAGCTGCTATTCTCCCATAATTCTTAACAAACATGTGATAATACCATGTTAACCTAAGAAATCCTCGCAACTTCTTTATCGTTGTGGGGACTTTTCCTTAATGGATTTAATTGTTTTAGGGCCTACCTTAACACCTTTATGAGATACAATATGACCCAGATATTCCACCTCTTGTACTCCAAAGAAACATTTGGAGGTTTTTTCATATAATTGTTTCTCCTCCAATAGTTTGAGCACCGTGTCAACATGTTGAACATTATCCTTCCATGAACTGTTCTAGATTAGTATATCATCAAAAAATACTAACAAAAGATCTCTAAGGAAGGGTTTGAAAATGGAATTCATCAACCCTTGAAATGTATAAGGCGCATTGGTAAGGCCAAAAGGCATGACCAAAAATTCATAATGACCCTCATGAGTTCGAAATGTTGTTTTTGGAATATCTCCAGTCTTCATTCTAATTTGATGATATCCTCAACGAAGATCCAACCTGGTAAAATAAATTTCTCCATGTAATTCATCCAATCATTCATCAATCACAGGAATGGGAAATTTATCTTTAATAGTGAGCTTATTGATCTCCTGATAATCCTAACACATGTTCCACGATCCATTCTTGTTGTGCACCAATAACACTGGAGTAGAGAAAGAACATTGACTAGATTGAATTATACCAGCCTCTAACATTTCTGCAATCATATGTTCAATTTCGCTCTTTTGGACATAAGCATATCAATAAGGCTTGATGTTTGGAGGAACACTTCCTGGAATCAAATGAATAGCATGATCATGATCACGAATAGGTGGGAGTCCTTTGGGAGTTTCAAACACCTTGGAATGATAGTCTAAGACTTTTTGGAGATCTGTAGAAATATATGATTTTGATGTTGGAACTTCTAGTGAGCATAATTGTGCAATTACGCCTCTTTGTTATTTCTTCAGAATATTTTTGATGAAATTTGAACTTATTATATTTCTTGGCTTCCCTAAGATACCCCATAATTCGAATTCCTTTCCATCCGAAAAAAATTTCAAGAAAATTTCTTGAAAATTAAAATCTACGGTCCCCAAACATTGTAACCATTGTACTCCTAGTATAGCATCAACACCTCCCATTGGAATGGAAAAAATTGAAATATTCAATACATATTCCCTGATGGTTTAAAACAAAATAATGATGAAGCAATGGAACCCATCTCATAAATATAATTCCATCCTAATAGAAGGTTGTAGTCCAAATTGGCATCAAATATTTCTACTTCGATATTGACAAATTTACCCCTAACACATATGGGAAAATCGTGAACAATTCCATGTGGCCTATGATAAAAACCATAAAATGCAGTTAGGAGAGTAGGTGAAGGAATTACTTGAGGAGATCCAATATCTTTCCGGCATGAGATAGACATGACACATGTGGAAGCTCCTTCATCAAATACCGTTTGAAAAATATTTATTTCCTGATATGTAGATTTGATCTGACAAGCCATATGATGAGGAAGCCTCTTCTTAATATTTGACATATAGATTGCGACCATAAGAGAGTTATTTGGATATATTTCCCCAATCACAATGAGCAGCACACTCCTTTGTGCTGGGAATGACTAGAGTACCTCCAGCGTAGACATAGAACAAGGACTCTGAGCCAGAACTTCTACAATGGAGTAGTTCTGAGCTGCCTTGGCATTAGGGTTCATTGTCAAACTTTTAGTAGAACCTTTCAGCATGCGAGGTATAGGCTCAACTGGTGACCTCTCAATATGGAGTGGCTCAGAATTATCATGAACGGACTTAGCCTTCTAAGATTCAGATTCACCGTAATCATGTGATCTTGTGGTGACATGAACATGATCACTCACCATATATACATTTGAAGAATTCCCCCATCCCGATTGCCCCCTATGGGAGATATAATATTTTCATTCACGCCAACAAGCATCTATTTCCCTTGGGGAAAAGGGTTAGTCAGGACAACCTAGGAACTAGAGGAACCCTGTTGAGCTAACAAGTGCTGAGAAACCTGAATCTTAGGGAAGATATAAGTGAGATGGTCTCCAATGCATAGCTTGCAAGGAAACTTAAATTTCTTATTCAACTCTCTCTTACCCTCTCCAACATTATTGTTGGATTTTTTCACAATACCATTCCCATCCTTATCCTTCTTCTTATTCTGTCCCTTCTTCTTCCCATCAGATTTATGATTTGCTTTAGGGTTATAGGATTGGAAAACATTAATTATTAATGGTTGGGAAGTGGTATGGATTTTTTTGCATTACCATTCTCATCCTTATCCTTCTTATTATTCTCTCCCTTCTTCTTCCCATCATATTGTTGATTTCCTTTTAGGTTATGGGATTGGAAAAAATTAATCATTAAGAGTTGGGAAGGGGTAGACTCTGATGATGTAGCCTGAATAGAAGAAGAAGATTGTAGAGGTAATTGCTATAGTTGATTGAAAAGGTTATCCATATTACTATTGATTGAACCAACAAGCCCGTTAGCATGGGGACCTGGCTTTTCTTTGGCTAAATATATCTTGGAATGAGGAGCATCACAAAAGATCTTATTAATAATCCCAGACTGAGAATAGATAAGTTCCAATTCTTGCGCTCTAGAGATGGCTTTCTCCTCAATTAATACCCCAAAAAAAGGTACATCCTTTGATATTTCTGGCTGTAAATATTTTAGAAACCATTCGAGAATGAATTCATTGGGAATATAGGCTTTAATGAGCCTATTTATTCTCCTCCATTCCTTAATATGGTTATAAATTTGTGTTGTCGTATGTTGTTAGAAATTGGCCAAAGCTTAGTTCCAACATCATAATGAACATGCAACTGAAAATGACTTAGAAACATGGTTTATTTGGGTGACATCACAATCTATTCAAAATATAGGAATATGCAAATGACTTAAAAAAAATCTATGAAAGATGGAGAAAGTTTTGGATTTCTTTAAATCCTAAAAAATCATATTAATCCTTAGTGAAGGAAATATTTTACACTTTATTGTTTCAAAATAAGGAATTAGTATAGATCTATAAAGAGTTAAGGCCAATTCTGAAATTCCATTATATCATAATAATAATGATATGAAATCCTTTCTTCGCCAAATTAAATCCGTTAAAATTTTTGTTCCAGATTTCTCACAGATTGTTGTTCCTTTCAAAGAATCTGATTAAAAAAGAAGAAAATATAAAAATGGGGACAAACTAAAAGAACATCTTTTGAATCAATAAAGTAGGCCATAATAGATGCTCCTTCATTATCATCACCCAATTTTTCTACGCAATTTGTCTTATACACTTTTTCCTCTTAGCAGTCTTATGTAGTAGTTTTAACTCAACCCAATGAAGAAAACGTTCAACCTCCCATTTCCTTTTTTAGTTATAATCTACAATAAGAACAATTGAATTATTTAAAAGTAGAAAAAAATTATTTTGTAGTATTTAAACCTGTAAAACACTTTATACCTTTTATTTTAGAAACACATACAAAAGTGATTGTACTTTTCCCAGTAATCAGAAAATTACTTATCCGAAGGGAATTAGGATAAAAGAGATCTAATTGGGTTATAGCCTTACAATAACATGACCTAGAAATTAAACCAATTAAAATAGTTAGAGGTTAATGTTTTTGTAGGTTGATAACTTTTGCATCTGATAATTCAGTTGAAGTAAATCCAAGTAATAATGTTCAAGTCTCAGAGATATGCTCCTCTGATACTGAATCTAGGTATGTTGATTTAGTTTTCTATTTGAAAAATGGTTATGCACCAACTGAACTCGATTACAAGAAAAAGAGAGACATAATAATTAAATCCAACCAATATAAACTTGTTAATAATGTTTTGTTAAGAAGAAATTATGATTATGTCTTACTCGATTTTTTAGAAAATGATGAAACTGAAAAGCTCTTGTAGGAACTACATGATGGACCAGATGGTGGACACTATAGTGGAGATACCACTACTGACAAAATACTTCATGTGGTTATTATTGGCCTACTTTTTTCAAAGACACACATGCTCATGTAAGAAAATGCAAAGTCTTCCAAACAACTTTAGGATGGGAGAAGAAGCTAGTCTTTCCTTTGCAACGATTTAATATTGAACCAACCTTTTGAACAATGGTGCCTAGATGTTATATGTGATATTTTTTCAAATTCTTCTAAACAACATAGATATATCTTAACTACTAAAATTTATTTCACCAAGTGGGTGGAAGAAATACCCTTAAAGGTGGTCAACATTGAAATTGTCATGGATTTTATTGATCAACATATAATTACCGGGTTTGGCCTTCTCAATGTTATAATATTTGATAATGCTTCCTAATTTTCGGTTAATGTTATTATTGAATTAGCATTAAAATGAGATTTTAAACTTAAGTATTATGAAAATTACTATCCTCAAAGAAATGCATTATTTTAATCCACTAATAAAAATCTCTTGAGAATAATCAAGCAAACCATTGGTGATAACTAAAAGAATTGGCATAAGGTCTTAATATTTTCTCTATGGACTGATATGATTACTCATAAATCTTCTTTAGGAACTTCTGCCTAGCTCTTAGTATATGGAAAATAAGTTTTATTTTCCGTAATTTTGCTTTACCTTCATTAGCCCTAGTGAAATATATTGAGGAACAACCCTTCTCTTCTTCACAATTAAGATTATCTCAAATCCTGAAACTAGAAGAGAAAAGAGGAAAAGAAAAATAGATTCATACCTAGCATCAATATACAATTAAGTCTTGGTTTGATGCAATTTCAATAAGTAATACAATTTTTGAAATTGCTGACTTGGTTATGAAATGTGATAAGGCCCATGAAGAAAATGGAAAACATACAAAGTTATAGAAACTTTGTCTTGGTACATTTTAGATCATTAAAAATATTTCCCATCCACTTTTATTCTCCAAGATTTATAGGGTAAGAGATATTCTCCCGGTGAATGGGAAAATGTTGAAAAATTATTTTTCCTGAAGAATGCATATTCTTATTGTAAATACATAAATAATCATATGCGCATTTAGGTGTTCTTAGACTAGATATGTCGAATAATACTCTTTTGAGTTCGTATTTTGGATTCCGATAATCGTATTGTCTCATAGTTAATATGGAATTTATCAATTAAAATAAATTATATAGAAATAAATTATTACACTAAAATTTAGTATTGGACCTACTTTAGTCTTAGATATCTTTATCTCCATTATTTTGTGAATATTTCATAGCTCACATCATTACAATATCATGCTATCCTTTGATTTTTCATTTAAGTATCTAAACAAATAAATACTATTTGAAACATTAAGCACCTTATTACTTCAATTTTCATCCATAACTCATAAGGAGTGGTTTTACCTCCTCATCCATAAATATTGACATTTTTAGAGTGTAATTCAAAAACACTTAAACTTGAAAGATAAGGGGTATCATTAAGAGCTAGCTTAGCATGATCACAGGGAACTAATTCTATTGGCATTATCACATTTGGCTACCAGACCAGGATAATGGATTATAGTATAAATAATGTAAGACAATAGGTCTCACCACGAGCTGACTTGTTCAATATCATTAGAACTTGTGATTGACATTATCATTATTTGGCCACCAAACTAGGACAGTTATTTTCAAGTAATAAAATAAAGGCTTAAAAAAAGAGATTAATATCTCTAAAGATATATTATATTGGATGGGATATTGGTATTATTTGATTAATTGGTAGCCCTATCAAGGTTATAGATGCCTTCTTCCAGCAGTGGCTCTACTTGTGACAAAAGGAAAATATTAATGCAAAGCTTCAATAGTTATTTATTTTATCTTTCTACCTGATACAATGACTCATAAAGGTAATCTTGGTTCTTATGAATAACAAGTTATGAAGTTTGTAAAGTAATGAGTTTTTTTTATTAAATTTTTTTTCAAACCATCTAAATTTCAATATTTCAATCTTTCTAAGTCGCATTTCTTCAGTTTTTAAAATTTCATTCATTTTAATAGAGATAACTGTTTCGACCGGTATGTCATTAATTATTTTAGAATTCAAAAACCCCACATTTTATACTTGGTTTTCAACAATAAATGGGTATCCTTTTAATTTTTTATGTTTTATTTCGTTTTGATAAACTTTTTGCTTTAGGAAATAAAGAATAAATTCGACTTAGTTATAGTAGTTTTCATATACTTCCATCCTTTCTCCTTATCAAAACGTCTTATCGAAGTCACAACTGAAACTATGTTACAAAGGCCCGAGGCTCCGATAGGCCGTATTCATAAAGAAAAAGTATTATTGGAATATTATAACTTATTTTTATCATAACTTTCTTTTCGAGTAAGTTACGATAAAGAAAATCCATTTTATGCTTGCTTACTTTATTTAAAATAATTCATAAATGGATTAATGAAATTTATTAAAAGTGTTTCATGCTTTTTCATAAATATTGTTATAAAATACTTGACTAGACCACAGCATTTTATATTGATGCGTGTCATATCAAAATTCCTTTATATCGTAACATTTTTATGAAATTTTTATGATATTCAACACCTCCGATATTCAAAACCACTCATATTTCACACTTCGAGTATCACTTGATTCTAATATCAACACCTCTGATATTATTTATTCCCGATGTCTATTACCTCTGATATATTTTTAATAATATTTTAATAGTTATACCGGAACACCTTCACATCAGAGCTATCTCATTGGGGCATTCTATAAAAAATCCTGATAAAAAAACTCTCGATATGCATTTCCCTCCTTTTATCGACAATTTTCAAATATTTCACCACCATTATATCGTAACTTCCCCATATCAAAGAGTTGAATTATCGTAACTCTTCTACTTAATACCTTTGAAATTATCCCTTTGATGAAGTGATATGACTATCCAACGTGGTTTCAGACTTGTAAATTCAATGATTGGTAATGTGGGTGTAATGGTTCTTAAAGATATAAATACTTACATTTAATTGACCTTGTTTGTGAAGATTTGTTGAAAGGGGAAAACAATGCTATTATTAATTATATTGTTTGTGCTAAGTCTTGGTAAGGGAAATTTTCTTTCTCATCTCGGTTATTTTTTTACATGTGCACTCAGATTTTTGGAATACTGAAGAAATTTAGAAGGAAGGAAAGGAAAAAGGGAAATCTCTTGTACACCAACAAAGTGTCGCTCCTATTGTTGCAAATAAATATGAAAAGGCTCCTTCGTCTGGATTATTCTCTGATACACTTTGCAAAAGGGATTCTGGGAATTCTTCATGGGAATTAATGTATCAATGTTTCAAGGATGAAAAATACAAATTTACTAAGAGAATAGAAATTGCTGATGATTCTTCCCTAGTTTCAGAGACCACCTTCAATGATGCAGTAAATCCATTTCTTCACAAAATTATAGCCCAACAAAAAATTCTACCCTATACTTATGTGGTTTAGTGGGTCAAGGATAACCTAAGTGTCAATGATAGGATGATTGTTACAGGAAAAGGAACAATCATCGGGGTTTTCACTAGTGAAAATATGCAGAAGATGCATCATTCTCCTGAACAGCAAATGAAATATGACAAAGCATATATTAAAGCATTCCTCAAGTAACAAAGACATCCAACATATTGAATTAAAGTGTTGGAGGAAAGATTAAAATAAGAAAAAAAGTGAAGAAAGTGGTAAGTACATTGTTTATTCTCTTTCTCGGCCTTATTCTGAGATTGCTGTTATGGTTTGTAGAATTTATGCAATAGAAAATGTACAAAATTGTTTTGACCAATGGCTACCTCTAATTGATGGGGCTTCAGGAGGGTTTATATTTGATTGCGGAAATATTCTTTCTGATAGTTTAGCTACCCATATCATATCATTTAGAAGTAATGTAATATTCCTAACTTAGCATGCAGCTAGTTGGAATATTATTTTTGCATCAAACACATAGTTAGATAAATAAATGGGTGGGGAGGCCCATAAATATTTTTAGCAAAAATAAAATCCCTCTTAATGGGAAAGGGATCATATCCATAACTGGATTAAACCACCTTCATTTGTAAACAAAGGCTAAATGCATGTGGACTAAGTCAAGTTTGACCAAGTCAACAAAGCTATGATGGAGGATGTGGAACATTAATGAAGATAACTAAGTGGGAATATAGATCTATTTATATAGTTAGAATAAAGCCACATTGAGTGGGGAAGAAGAACTTGCATGGAGATCTAGTCAATATTGACCAAATCCATCAGTGCTATTATGGAGGAGCGGTACTGATAATGGGACAACGTAGTTTTTGAGGGAGATTCATTGCATGAAGATGGAAACCCTAATGAGTGGGACCCAAGGTGAGAAGGCTCACATTGTTTATAAGGAGGAGTATGGCAGCCATATGGGGTTAGATTATGATTATGATTTTCTGAGTATATGGTTTGTTTAGACATATTTCTTTCTCTGGCTATTTAGCTGAGATAGAGTGTTGTTTAGCACAAGGTCTTCCTGTTTAGGAATTCCTTCTCTTTCCTTGAGGATCTCTTGGAAGAGTCTTGCACCATATTTTCCACTATCTGGCTTGAGGCCAAGCTTCATCTTACTTTGACAGCGTAGATCCTGTTTAGGTTTTGATTGTTTCAGTAAGCTGCAACAAGTGGAGGCTAGATCTTCAGATTTAGGCCATTTCAGTGCTTCTTTTCAGTGGAGGAGGGTTCTACTCCATTGAGAGGACAATATTGGAAGAGTTGAGATTAATTTTCATATCTTGGCTGCAAGCCAAAAATATTTTTTCCCCTACAGCGCGTAAGAAATCTAGATGTGTGTTATTTCTGAAGGATTTTTTATAGGGTGATTCAATGCACCATTTAGAGAGCTAATTTTCTGAGTGTTGGGGATCTGCCCTTCACTTAGGAGATCTGTTGGAGGAGAACAGTTTCTTGTTTATATAAGATCAAATCCACTTTCCAGATCTGAATATTTCCATAGATTTGTAGTCTTAGATCTTAGATCTACACTTTGTACATGGTGTTTTGCTGAAAACCCCAAGGGGAAGGTATAAAAGAGCTTGTATAGTGCATGGATCTATTATAGATATAATTTTTTGTCCATATACTTGCTCTAGATCTGACGTACAACCTTCTGCTGTTGCAGATGTAATAAAATAATGTTGTCATGGTATTCCAGCTTTCATACATGGTTGCAGTCCCTATTTTTTGCGTGATTTTGGGCTATTTATGGCATGGGAGACCTGTTTAACTATGCATTTATGATTTCCTTTCAGATCTAGTTTCTATAATATCAGATCTAATGGATCCATGGCCTGCATTTAACTTTCATTTCATACATTTATGAAAAATACGTTATTTTTGCATGCATTGCTGAGTTTTCCCATTTGGGAATATTACAGTGGTATCAGAACATGATCTTTGGCTCAGCCTGTGAATTTCAAGCCAAGATTATATACAAGAAGGAAGAGATCAGAATGATGTGATGAATGAGGTTCATCTCATCTCTTCTCAGGTCTAAGAGGGACCTCACCAAGGAGGTCAAGAAAAGAAAATTAGAGAAAGAAAGTGAAGGTCCATCTACTTGCTATTAGCAAAAAGAAGATCCAGTATTGCATAAAGCTCCAAAGAAACATACTATGGCCTTTTCTTTGAAAGATAAGAGGCATATAAATGAAGAATACCTAGATCATGAGATTCTAAGTGAATACCTTGCAGAATATAAGTCTCAAGATAGAGCTATCAAGAAGAATATAACTCTTCCACAGTTCATTCATCTCAAAGAAGAAAGGAGACCTTGCAACAATAGAAGAATGAAGTGCAATAGATTTCTATTTTCTACCTTTGATGGGTCATCCTCATGCATAGCAAAGGCTTGGGGAAAGAAGTTGGATGCATTTTCTCTACTACATCTAGTAGTAGAGAAAGAAGATGTTGAGATTGTAGCACTGCACCTTCAGGGTGAAGCAAACAATTGGTGGTTCAACCATTTGAGTCATGCAATAGTGACTGCATATGCAGATTTTATTGAAAGGTTGATCAAGAAGTTTGATAAGAAGAAGAAGAATCCTTCACCACCACTTACTGCAGGAGCACTTGCTTCAGGAGGAAGGACACCTACACCTTTGCAAAGTGATCTTGATCTCTTGATATCTAGAGTCTCATGCACCATTCTAGAGATGCATGAAGAAGAGGAGACTTGTACCAGCGTTGATGAAGCCATAGAAGAGAAACCATCATCATCAGTAGTTGGAGAAGCCATCACACTAGAAGGAGGAACCCTTGTAGCAGTACTAGATGTTCCCAAGTTGTATCAAGGTATGCATATGTTTCCATTTCCTGTTATTTCAGTACATCATATGGAGGATGATGGGAATGTACAATTGCATGACCAAGGGTCAAAATATATTGTTAATTTGGAGTTGCAAACTTTCATTGCACTGAGCAGCCTTGATTCATTCAAGGAAGAGACAAAAAATCATCCTAGTGTATCATTGTTGAGTTGCACACAACCTTTGGGGTTGGAATGTAGATTCTTGGAGGATGGGATGAGTATTTTCTTGAACAATACATTGCAAAACTATGTATTCAACATTGGACATGATCTTGAGGTAGTATTTGCACCATCATGGAGATCAACATCAATGTCATTGAGTAGCAGTGATGAGTTGGGTGCCCAACCATTGTTGGAGCATTCCAATGACCTTCACATATGTATGACAAAGGATGGGCAGATAGGTTTTGGGGGACATCTTATGATGGATAAAATCTCTTATGGTTGTGATGGATATTTCTTGATGGATCTTTTACATCACGATGGGAGGTTTTTTCCTACCACCTATTTGGATCCTTATGGGGTCAAATTGGTCATTGATGAGTGGTATTCATTTGGAGATCTCGAAGATATTGCATTTCAGCATCCCATGAAATGCAAAAATAGAAATATGATTTGGGAGGATGGTATTCTCCATTGGAGGGATGCCACTTTTGGACATGATGATAGACACTCACCATGGGTTGGATGGGTGATGTTGATGAGCAAGAGGTTGGAAAGACACTTGCATATTTATGATACTGGATAGTAGGAGGCAAGACTGCATTGGTTACTCTTGAGAGAGTTTGGCCATCATGAGACATATCCTTCTTCAAGGGGTATGTGGGTGGATGTACTTTGACATGACACTTACATCATATGGCAGCAAGGATTTTTGATTTATTGGGATGATATGATATCTTTCATATCAACTATTATGATATTGCTCCATGATTTATATGATGATGGTGTTGGGAGACAACTAGAGCTATTGTTTCTTTGGTTGTTATTGAGAGAGTATGGGCTAATCTTACCCCATACTTTGCATGATGTTGCAGGATTAGGAGATGGCACTATCATCATGCAAAGGGGCTACTCTTTAACCTTGGAAGATGACGAGGTGGTTCTACTTTGGGAAGGATATCTCACATATAGCAGCATTATGTTTGATGATGACTTTGACATGTGGTATGTCAAAGGATGGAGCTATGAGATGACATCAGCCTTATTACAAAGGCCAACAATGTTGTCACTTGGGAGCTTGAGTCTTTTGATGGACTGTTCCCAGGATCACTTCATATATGATGCACTTGATGGGCATGTAGGAGATGAGAGTGATGGAGTAGTGGATGGAGACATCTATTACCATGATATGATATTCTTGACTTGGATTTTCAAGC
Organism: Pinus albicaulis; assembly: GCA_034641835.2. NCBI lineage: Eukaryota > Viridiplantae > Streptophyta > Pinopsida > Pinales > Pinaceae > Pinus > Pinus albicaulis. Next base: position 827,698,609 of record CM076570.1, read on the forward strand.
ATAAGAAGATAGATCTACATGCATCACTTGTGGGCTTTCTTTCCATGCACCTTAATGCATATCATTCCTTACTGGAGGAGTTCACTTGGGAGGGCAACCAACAGGATGTATATCAGCATATGGGGAGATGCATAGCCGGGATGATGATGGCGAGCTTGTCACAACCACTTCCCTACCTAGTTGGAGTGAGGGAGAACTTTCAATTGAGCCATTTCAGCTCAATGACCAAAGTACATGATAGGGGATGTATATTTATGCTTTATGATTTGTACTCCTTTATTTTTTATGAGTAGCATATTGTACCAAGGAGGGTATTTACTTCTTGTATATTGTATTGTGATTTACTTGAGGCCATTTGCAGCATTGATGTTGGCCATTCTATTTGTGGTTTGTGGGGGATGCCACATGATTTTTGGTGTGCACCATTGGCACCAAATGTTACTTTGATGATTTCATCTTGTAGGATGATTGTGGCAGCAAACAAGTGGATGAAAAGACACTTGTTACACTTTTTTTTGAGGCAGGAAAGGGATGCACTTCGCTGGTTCCACATATGGAACTATGATCCACCTCCTGGTTGTCAAATGGAAACTTGTTTTTATCTATTTTTTCTTCCATGTATTGATGATGCTCATGTTATTATGGGAATATTTGTTGGGAGGATGGCAAAAAAATTGGAGGTTCCCATTGGGAGTATGATTCTCCATACTTCATATGTTACTTGTTTCAGGAGAAACAATGGGCAAACCATGATTGCCACACTGCACCTCTTGTCTTCATTTCGGAGGAGCCATTTGGAGAACTTGAGTTCTTGGGAGAGTCACTTCATGGATGTATTGATTGGAGGGGTGGGTTGGGTCATGTTTGAAGACCATAATATTTCAGCCCAAGGTTAGCAGTAGCCCCACGCATATCATAAGTGGAAAGAGAAGCAGTGTGTGATGGACATTTTAGTCCCACACATTTAGCCATGCAACAACTTTCTTTGCAGGAGCCTAAGGTGGAGGAGATGTTTCATGAGTTGCCTTGTTGGAGGGTGACTCACTTTTTGTGGATGATATCTTGGGGATGGAGGCTTCACATAGGGATGATGATTCCCAATATATTTCTGATTCCATGCCTCAAGAAGACCTCTAGACCATGTATAGTTGTTTCCATGTATATCCCACTTTTTCGTATTGAGAGCCATTTGGAATTTTCACCAAAGGCATACTTTTACACATGGAAGGAACAACTTGAGGACACATTGGTGAGAAAGCATCTTGTTATTGGAAGAAGCTCATCACTTGAGGATGCTATAGGAGGAAGAGGAGAGGCTCTTTAGTTCTATCCTTTCAGTTGCTTGAGGACAAGCAACATTTGGGAGGGGAGGACTATAATATTCCTAACTTAGCATGCAGCTAGTTGGAATATTAATTTTTCTTCAAACACATAAATAAATAAATGGGTGGGGAGGCCCATAAATCTTTTTAGCAGCAATAAAATCCCTCTTAATGGGAATGGGATCATATTCAAAACTGGATAAAACCACCTTCATGTGTAAACAAAGGCTAAATGCATGTGGACTAAGTCAAGTTTGATCAAGTCAACAAAGATAAGATAGAGGATGTGGAACATTAATGAAGATAACTCATTGGGAATATAGATTTGTTTAGATAGTTATAATAAAGCCACATTGAGTGGGGAAGAAGACTTTGAATGGAGATCCAGTCAAGATTGACCAAATCCATCAGCGTTGTTATGGGGGACTAGTACTAATGATGGGATAGCGCAGTTTTGGAGGGAGATTCATTGCATGAAGATGGAAACCCTAATGAGTGGGACCCAAGGTGAGAAGGGTCACATCACTTATAAGGAGGAGGATGGTAGCCATATGGGGTTAGGTTATGATTATGATTTTCTGAGTATATGGTCTGTTTAGACATATTTCTTTCTTTGGCTGTTTAGCTGAGATAGAGTGTTGTTTAGCACGAGGTGTTCTTGTTTAGGAATTCCTTCTCTTTCCTTGAGGAGCTCTTGGAAGATTCTTGCACCATATTGTCCACTATCTAGATTGAGGCCAAGCTTCATCTTCCTTTGACAGTGTAGATCCTATTGAGGGTTTGACTGTTTCATTAAGTTATAGCAAGTGGAGGCTAGATATTCAGATCTAGGCCATTTCAGTGCTTCTTTTCAGTGGAGGAGGGTTCTACTCCATTGAGAGGATAGTATTAGAATATTTGAGCTTCATTTTCATATCTTGGCTATAGGTCAACATTATTTTGTCCCCTACAGTGTAGAAGAACTCTAGATCTGCATTATTTCTGAAGGAGTTGTTGCAGGGTGATCCAGTGCACCATTTGGAGAGTTCATTTTCTGAGTGTTGGGGATTTTCCCTTCACTTTGGAGATCTGTTGGAGGAGATCATTTTCTTGTTTATATCAGGTTAGATCCACTTTCCAGATCTGAATATTTCCATAGATCTGCAGTCTTAGATATCATATCTACACTCTGTACATGGTGTTTTGCTGAAAACCCCAAAGGGAATTGATAAAAGATCTTGTATAGTGCATGGATCTACTATAGATATAATTTTTTGTCCACATAATTGCTCTAGATTTGATGTAAAAGCTACTGTTGTTGCAGGGGTAATAAAATAACACTGTCATGGAATGGGAGACCTATTTAACTATGCAATAGTGATTTTTTTCTGATTTCCTTTCAGATGTAGTTGCTATAATATTAGATCTAATGGATCCATGGCCTGAATTTAATTTTCGTTGCATACATTTCTGAAAAATGTGTTATTTTGGCAGGTATTGCTGAGTTTTCCCATTTGGGAATATTACAATTAATCACATAGTATCTGAGAATTTTTTCCCTCCTTTCTATATGAGTGCATATGTCATGGATGTTCTATGTTTTTCTATGGATTTCTCATCTATGGTTTGTAAATAAAATATGTACGAACCAAATCCCATCGATATTTATCATGATATTTTATGGGACTCAAAGTACCATCAAAGGTATTCCACAAGGTTAGGTTGCCAATTAATCAAGTCATATTTCATACCAAAGAACCTCGAATATATCCAAAGGTTGAAAATGATATTTTACGAGTAGGGATATGGTTTGGTGAAGAGTAATTTACTTTATACCAAAGTATATGGGAGTTTAGTAAACCCTCATGTTCTGCCATTGTTTTTCCTAGGTAAACCACTGTGTAGAGAAATAGTGTACTAGACTGTGGGTAATGGTATTTCCCAAGTCCTCTAAGAAGCTAACAAAAAAATGTGGCCTCCTTTCCCGACACAATTTGGCATATATTCTTTGGAAAATTACAAACATGCATTGATTTAGATAAAATCTATTCAGGCTTTGAATTTTACTTCCGTAACAAATAAGCAACATGACTCTAATATTGTTTTTAACAAGATCAAAACAATGCAGAGTATTAGACAGTTAATGCATGAACCTATTAAGTTTGATGATTTTTTTGAAAAATATTCTTCATATTCAATCATTACTCGATATGAAAATAAAAAATTAACTCCCAACGAAATGAATTAGTTTATCTAGTATAGATATTTTAGGGTAGTTAATATCTTATGGATTCATTACAAGTTTCCCAAGATAAAATTGCTAGTGATATAATTGATCATACATAATTGTTCAATTATCCTCAGTCGAGAGTAACAGTTTCCTCTACTTATTCTCAAATAAATGACTTTACGCCTAATTATAGGTTCGAAGAGATGTGGAATGAATATATTCAAGCATTAAATTTTAATACTGGTGATCATCAAATTGTTCAAACTACTCCACAGATGAAGATTTAGGAAGCCTGAAAGAATCCTGAACAAACTGTCAAAACAGTGAAGGATGTTAAATAACCTTTAGAGGACAGAGATATAGAAATCATACTAGTATTTCCTTCCTCTAAGGTGGTATTGAAGATTGAATCAGTTCCTCCATTAAAAAATTTCTACATTCCTCAGCACAAGGTTGTAGTAAAAAGGGAAAGGAAAAAGAGAATGCTTGATCAGTCCCAGGATTTAGTTCCTAGTAATGCATCCTTTGAGGTATTATGGAAATTCTCATCAACCACTCCAATAGAGGAATTGGGAAGACTTACATAGATTATAGGTTCTTATGCTTCAATTAATATTGATAAAACAATGAAACTACATAAGAAACTCAAAGAAAAAAAAAGAGAGAATTACAATGTTACAAAAATAAAAAATAAAAAAATGATCACAGAGCACTAGAAATCCTAGATAATAGAGCTTCAACACAAATTTTATTCTCTCAATATTCAACATGAAGTATATTTAAAGACCATACATGCATAGATACATGAATTGCAAGAAAAAATTGAACATTTAAGTTCCACCCCGGAGTTGGGAGAGTTCAAGAAATAAGAAAAAGAGTTGAACACTCTTCTTTCTTAGCAACATATAGTATTTTTCCAGAAATTGGCAATTATTCATGATAAATATAAGACTAGAATCCTTATTAAATAAAATTTCTAAATTAGAAATTATTTTGAGGAGACAGAAGAAAATATTTTTGGTTTCCTCACCAGGGAAGAAAGCGAAGAAGGTAGATTAGCCAATATACCTAAATTAAAGAAAATCATAAGGAAATTATTTTCGGAGAGGTGGACATCCACATTAATAAAACTGAAACAAAAATTTATGAGGCTCGGAATATTTCCAATATTATGAATAAAGCAATTATTGATAATTTACTTTATTCTAATCTCATTCCAAGTTGCTCCAAAGGCACCCTACCAGACATTAAATTCTTGATGAATACGTGGTGGGAATATTCAAAGACGAGCGATGATATTATTGAAGAACTAACCAAGAATGACTGAGAGATCCATTGGAAATTATATATATCAATAAATTCTTCCCCTTCCTACAAGAGACTCTCATCCTTTTCTACATTATCCATCCTGAGCTTTAGACAACACTATCATGGCCTCCACATACTTTCGATGGCACTTTATCTTAGTGCAATCCCTCCCGATATTTGATTCACCTATAACATACTTAATTATTATTGAGATCTAACATACAATAAAGGGTTCAAATCCATCTAGCATTTATGCACTCAAAAAAATATCTATTTTTATTCATATTCACATAGTAAGTACATAATATTTACATGAAAGGCCTTTTAGCCTTCCATGTCTAATTTATAATACAATTGGCCCTTTTTACTTTTGGCGATAGTCAAACTTTTTATGTTAGATCTCTTGACACTCCTTCACTCCTCTTCTACTCTACTACATACATTTATGTTTAGTTTACATAATCATAAGGAAGAGAATCTAAACTACAATCATTTCATTTCCAGAAAATCCTCAAAAATATTTATTGATCAAATATGTAAAAGAAAAACCTAGATTGAAATATTCATCACTCCTTATACTAAAGTATATCTAGAAGAAGATAAAAAGGTATAATACATTCTATTGCAATAGAAGAAAGAGAAAGGATAAGAATGTGGAAAAATGTAAGAAGAGGTAGTCTCTCTAAGAAAGGTGTTGGATAAAACTTAGGCTCAACTAAATCAGAATCTAAAGCACATTAAACGTTTTGAAAATTTAGATGAAATTCTTAATTCTCATAGATCCCATATTGTAAATATTGGTTTAGGTTATGAGTGATAAATAATTAACCAAAAATTAGAAGACCAAATACCAATTAAATTCATCAAGTATTTCAGAAAAGGTAAAAGTAATGGAACTAAAGGGGAGGAGAACAACAAAACTTTTGAAAAATAAGAAAAATGATAGTAGTAAAACTAAGCCATAGTTAATCTATAATGAAAATAGTAGACACATTGAACAAGTGAAAACCCAACGATAACAAAGTAACATTACAATTCAGTAGTAGCCAAGAAAAGTCCATAACAAAGTTGTTGTAAATACTGAGGGGGGGGTTAATCATTATTTCTTTGACAATTGTTATTTTACCAGTTTTATATCACTTATGAATTGAAAAAAAAAATGAACGATACAAAATGAATAATTATATTAAGAATATATATCGAGGATACCAATAATTTTTAGGGCTCCAACTCTATATGAAGATACAAATCTCCAACATGTACTTTGCAAAGCACCGAATTGGAATTCACAAGGCTCCAACCTTCAGGGCTCCAACCCTATCTTCCACAAGTCTCCAACCTTGTCTCTATGAGGCTCCAACCTCTAGGGATGAAACCCTCTCCACAGGAATAGCTCCAACATGAAATTTTTTACGACACCTATCCTCTAGGGCACCAACCCCATCTATCTTCTTTAGTTATTTAGTGTAAGTTGAATGTTTTTCCAAGGTTTCCCAAAACCTTCTACAACAAGCCTTAACAATGTCTTCAGAAATATATTCAATCAATATCCAATAACCATTCATTCATCAATGAAAACTTTAGGATCCACAAGAGGTGTCTCCAAGACTCCTCATTACACCCAAATAACTACCTTCAATGTTACTTCATGGTTTCAACAATCCATCTAGTCTAGAGGATGTCCTTCTTCAAGGAGTATTTAATGATTGTTCTTCAAGCATCTTCAAGTGTACCTCAAAACTGCTTGTTATAAATGATGCTCTCACAATGTTTCTCCAAGCATTAGCAATGCTCCAAAGATGTTCTTTCAAATATGATATGATATATTATGTTTTCAATCCTTAGTGTATACAAATAAGGAACTATTATTTTTCCTCCAACGATAAGCTAACAAATCCAAAATTGTCCATCCAAACTAGATTCACAAGAGGCATTTCACTAGAATATAATCTTGTCCCTTTAACCATAGTCTGTAAAATATTTCTATACAAGTCTGTCACTATAAAACTACACTAAAGGTACTCCAAAGGGATGCCCAATAATTTTCCCTTAAGCCTCCTCAAGGTATATTTAGAGGAATGTCAAAAATATGGTCTAAGTCAGCTTGACTATGTTCTTCAACTCAACTTCACTATAAATTAGTCTTCAAATTCTTTGCCAACAAGTCTTCAAATTTTTTATGAAATTTTTTCAAATGCTTCAAGGGTACCCTTAACAATATTCACAAAGGGTCCTTGATTTGCTTCCAAAAGTCTTTGAATTCCTCCAAAGTATTTCCACAATAGCCTTGCTTCAAGGGACCTCAACAACTACAATAATATTGTAATATACTATTTACAAATGTCTTCAAAGTACACCTTTTAAATGAGTTCAAAATATGCTGAATACATTCCAAGTCTTTAAATGTTTCTATAACAAGGCGAAAGTCTCAAGGTAAATAACTCATATCTTTTCAACAAAACCAACCCAAGATATTCTAAAAAGAATGTCTTCTATACTGGTCCAAGACCAAGCTCTGAATTTGTGTTCTTTGCTAAAGTTTTTTCTTTTGTACTTGTGCTCGATGTATATTTTCCTAGTGCGACTGTTCCTTCTCCTTAAAGAGTGCTTCCATGGACTGCTCCATATTTTGTATCTGTGCATTTTTCTCAACCACTATGGTAAATAACTTTTATTTCTCCATTTATAGAAAAGAAACCTCTTTATCTTGAGGATACTCTGTGGAGGGTAGCTTTAGTTGTTTCCTAAATGCTTGAATGTCTACCTCTTTGCTATTCATTATTCCTTCTACTAATTTGACATCCTTTGGGTCATTCCCTAGATTTATTATCAAATATTAGAGAGATTTGATTCTATTTTCCCTTGAAAAAGAAGACATTTTCTCAATCTTAAACTGAGAATTGATATTATTTAAAGATGACAGTAATTCAGATACATTCATGTCTGAATTCATAAGTGAATAAAGTATCATTTCCCTGTCTTCTTGTGTAAATTCATTTGATAAATTTCATGTATTTTCTTGGTATCAATTGATAAAATGGAGATTTTGTAGTCTTCAACACTCTTGGGAACTAGAACTAATGGTTCCATGAAATTCATTTGGAACTGTCCTTTCTCTAAATCAAATGTAGATAATAATCTATGTTGTTTTTTAGTGGTGTTCTTCCAAAACTTAGAGTATGTTGAAGCGTTCAAAGCTTCATTCTTCATTTTTATCTCCCTGTATCTTGAAAAGATAATCTTTTGAGTTGCAATTTCGAAACTATATGACACTAGAGATTGAAGTGTTTCTCCTACAGTATGTTATTTCACTGTTTCATCTATTTTAGTAGAAGGAGTAATTTTAGTTTCTATAGTAGGTGACTATACTATCTATTCTATTCGAGTAGGAGTAGTTGGAATCTCTAAGTGAGTCCCATTATTTAGATGATGAGTGTCCCCCTTTTCTGGATACCCATCTCGGATATTAATCACTTGAGGCTTAAAGTGAGGATCAACTTGTGAATATTTTTTTGAGTAGTAATTGATTCCATTTTCTTTCTCTTAAAAACAATAAATTCTCGATATGGATTTTCTGAATCAGTAGGTGACATGACTTTTATTTCCCCTTTTAGTTCCTTTTCTTTAGGATTTTGTATTGGCATAAATGATTGGCTAATAATTTTTTCTTCATCTTCCTGCAAAATACCCACTATCCACTCCTTATGATTGGAGGACTATTCAATTTCAGGCCTGGGTGTGTGTGTATGTAGGAGGTATTCTTTTGTTCTAATGTAAACTTTGAAATAATGGCCAGTAGATCATGGGACTAATAAAAATTGAGTTTTAGCTTCATATGATTCAAATGACCTCCACTTCTCTTCCTACAACTCTGCTATTGATGATCTAGGGCCCAATATGTGAATTAATTTTGAATTGTGCTCTATTTTTGTATGCCACAAAATGAAGCTCATCCTGTTGAGAATTTTCCTTGTGTATTGTAATGCAAACAATCTGACTGGGACAAACTTTGGTATCATGTAAGGAGGAAAATCTGAACCATATATCCTTATCTTAGTGCGATTGTGGTACAAATGACAGTCTCTGACCTTGGACTTCTTTGAAAAATGTAGGAACCTTTTAATCTTTCGTGAAATCCTTGGAATCTGGTCACTTCTAAACAAACACAATGATATATGTAAAAATTTATCAACAAAGGCAGTATAGGAATACTCATCTGAGTTATTTGTAGTAAGAGAAGTGCAATGAATCACTAACTAGGGATGGCCCTTTTTTTTTGTCTTCTATAAAGGGAATCAAACTTACATGACTGAGAATATAGCATGAGATAGGTTAAAAGTGAATAATACTTGAAGGCAACTTCTCCTTTAAAATTTACCAATTGATCATGAATTGAGTCTCGAAGAAATTTTTTGAAGTTGAAAAGAACTAAAGGATGCTTTCCTACTAAAAAATTTGATAGAAAATCGAAAACTGCTTCATCTACCCAGTGATCATTATGATACCCACGGAGTCAGGTGACCATAGAAACTACATGCTCGGCTATTTCAGGAAACATTCAAACTAGATAGCAGGAATTAGTCTAGGGTAATTGAACATTTTATGGAAGAAAAGACTCAAAGATTTGAGTTCTTTTAGTTCCTTGAGTGAAGGTTAAATTATTATATACTTCCATCAATACATCAACATAAAAAAGATGATGAGAAGCTTGATATTCGATTTTTAATGCCTCATAGATGCTCTCAAGGGAAATGGAGAAAACAATCTGATTGCTATCAGAAATAACAGCTCTTTGACTGGGAAAATATCTGAGATGACACCATGCAGTGAATTCATGGAAAAAATGAGTCAGGGGGGGCGGGGGGAATTAATTGAGCGAGATTGGATTCCCAGATGTTTATATCATCACTTTTTTCCATAAACTTATGTTTGGCCCAGTTATGGATTTCATACAAATCGAATTTAGATTGGGTTTCAACGATTTTGTATTGGGTATCTATCAAGTGTATTTTATCAAAATCCACGACTGGGGCGTTCATGGGATTAGAATAAGACACCTTCCATTTTCCCTTAGGTTTTTACATATTTCAAATTAAGCACAAGGAAAGTACAGCTACTAGGTAGATTACAGAGGAAAATAAAATATTTTAACGCAAAAGAAATTGTTGCAAAACGGGTTACTCGTGGAGAACTTGCCTTTTTGAAGAAACAAATATTGGTGTAGACGATCGATAGCTGATAAAAATTCATTTTTCAAACTTGCATGAGCTGATGTTGTTTTGAAAAAGAAAAATTCAGTTATTCAAAGATTTTATAATTGTTGGATCAGTTGGATAACAGGAAAAATTTCGACGGGTGTGGAGTGGGGTTTAACTTCCTAATGGGAATTTAAGTAGGAAAAATTAATGGAGGGAACATTTTTAAATGGGTTTGGCATAAAAATTTGAACGTTGAATGACTTTGTGATGTGGCGGGGGGTGACGTGGTGGGAAGGGTGGAAATAATAGAGTCGAGGGGAGTAACGGGTATGTGGTGGGTGATGGATGGCGGAGGAGCGAACACGTGGCAAGAGGTGAGTGGCGGAGGTATGAAGCATTGGCTGGAAGCAGAGGTGGTATTCGAAGGGGTGAAGGCTGTAAACTATATTGGGAGGAGACCCCCTTGAATGCCCCATTGGTTTCCATGTACCATGGATGGGTTTCGACCGAAACCATTTTCTGCCCCCCCCCCCCCCACCCCCACCTTACTCATATTAACCTTCGAGAGTTCAAGAGGGTTGGAAAGCTTCCTCCATTGTAGATATTGGCAGAGGGAAGCCACATCATAGATCTATGCACACAATTTAACACAAAACAACATAAATATTTTGTCATATTATCAAAAATCAAACTTTATATAAACCAATTTTTTTTAAATCAAATAAAAATGCGTCATTTTTGCTAGCTCGTTGTAAAGGGGATTTTTTATTTTCATTTTATTTTTCATATTTATATATCATAATTTTTTTTATATCCCCTATTTTATTTTTACACATCATATATATATATATATATATATATATATATATATATATATATATATATATATATATATATATATATATATATATATATATTATTTTTATTTTTTCCTCTCTTCTTTTTTCTTTTTGGATTTTTGAAAATATTTTTTCATAATGAAATAATTACTTACAATCTCCCATAGCAGAAAAAATCAACAGATAATCAGAAATTGATCCTATAAATTATAGGACCCTAATAGTGGCTCCAAAGGGGATGGAAACCTCCTTTTGAGATGTCAAGAACACTATAGATCAGTAGCCTTTATCCATTGGGTATTTTTTATTTTATTATATAACTACACTAATTATCAAAAACTCACGAGAATCTTAGGGCCTTCTCTATGGGCTTCAATTCTTGATGAGATTCCTTTCAGACTTGCAATATTTTAAATAACAAAATGATATATACAATGGGGTGTTTTGTTACTAGTTGATTTCAAGTGAAGTAATAATTGAGAAACCTGGCATTAATAGGGCCTCCTAACATTGTTTCTCTAGTTAGATCTTCTAACAAAAATGCATGGTTTCCTCTGATAGTTGCAACCCTGTAGGGACCTTTCCATAGATTATCAAACTTTCCATGTTTTACTTTGTCTTCATTTCTTACATGCCACTTTAGAATACGATTATTTAATTGGAAATTGTCTGATTTGATTTTGCTATCATGAGTATTTTTTATTTTATCTTGAATGACTCATGTTTTATTGTAGACTTCTTCTCTTTCTTTCTACAATTGCATCATCTAGTTTATCCTTATATGCGCATCATATTTTTCTATATCTATTTCCTGCAACAATTTTAGCACTAGAGTTCCTAGAGAAATAGGAGAAACTACATTTTTTCCATAAACCAACTGGAAAGGTGACATCCCAATTGACTTTTTTGTACTAATTTTGTCATCCCATAGAGCATTAACCAACTTCTTATGCTAGGATTTTTTATTTTCCTGTAATATTTTCTTTGTTATGTTGACCAAAGACTTATTAGAATATTTAACCAACCCATTTCCCCGAGGATAATATGAAGTAGAATGTCCTAAAAATTTGTGGTATTTATTGCAGAACTCTATCATCCTTTTAGATTTGAAGAAAGAAAAATTATTAGTGATTGCTTTGCGTGTGAAACCAAATATGGATAGAATATTACCTTCTAAAAATTGGATGATTACAGATTTTTTTGCATGTCTGGTTGAAATGGCTTCAATCCATTTGGTGAAGTAGTCAGTGGTAGTCATGATCCATGTATGTTGATATGAAGAACTAGGATGAATTTTCCCTATGAAATCCAATCCACATTGTTGAAAATAATTTTCTATTGAAATTGGTTTCAAAGGTAGAGGAAAGAGCTCCATTTTTCCTTCAAAAACTTGACATTGATGACAAATTGATACATTCTTGTCAATATCAACAAACAAAGTAGGCCAACAAAACCCCTCCCTTAAAACTGTATTTGTTGTATATTTCTAGTACAAGTGTCCTCCACAGTATCCTTCATGAAATTCATTCATTACTTTATCATCTTCATCTTTCAATAAAAAATTCAGCAAAATTCCACCAACATATTTCCAATACAAGGCTTGATCTAGTATGTATAATCTTACTTCTTTTTGTTTAAGAAATTTTTCTTTCCTATTTTTCAAAGTATCTTTTTGAATTCATCTAAATATGTAAAAATGAAATTTTTCAAGGAATGCAACAAATTTTCTGGCTCTTCAAACTTTCTCACATGGAAGATAAGGAAAAATATCAATCTGATTGAAAATGAAGTGATGGATTACATTAAAGGGTCTGTAACCATGCCTTCAAAAGAATATACTCAAGAACATGAAAAATACATGAAGGGAGACATAAGGACCCAAAGGATTCTTATATAATCCATAACGGACTCACTCATTTTGTATGTATCAAAACTAGAAACTTAAAAATATATATTTGACAAATTGGTGGAGTTATTCTCCGTGAATACTCCAGCATAAATAATATCTCTGAGACAATAATTGTGCAAGTTTAAGTTGTCAAGAGAGGAAGTAATAGCTTCATATTTTAGGAATATTTATGAGATACAAGATCAACTAAAAGAATTTGGAGAAGTAATTTCTGATAGGAAATTACTACATTAATATTGAATGCTCTACGAGAGGAATGGGGAAATTTCACTTCAAGTATCTATGGGAAGAAAGAAGCAACACCATTCCAAGATATATGGTATCTATTTAATATAGAAGAGAGAAGGTTAAAAGATAAATTTGATACGGGATCAAATGAATAAATTCAAGCCTATGCTACCATGTCAAGAAGGGAAGTTTTGGTAAAAAAATTCCTCAGAAGAAAAGTAGGAACATGGATCAAATAAGATTCTATGGATGTGATGAGCATGGTCACTATAAAAGATAATTTCCTAAAAATAATAAGGACAAGGGGGGAAATTAAGCAGCCCATATCACTGAATAAATGGAATAATGAGAGTCAAATAACCCTAAGAAAGAAGAAGTGAGAGATCTCTACTATGATTCAAATCATCGTCTTCTTTAAGAAGTATCTTTCGATTGTAAAATAGTAAGATAGGAATCATTGTATATTAGATATATGCAACACATTAGGATTGAAGCATTCAAGAAGCATAACTTGTCATAAGATGATGTCTGAAACAAATTTATAAAAATCATACTATGAAGTAAGTTTCTCTTGCGAACCTCACTCAAAAATATCATTTGTGGAAGGTAGTCATCTACATAAAGGGTCATCGTTCAGTAATCAATATGGAAATGTTTGTTGATATTTTCTAATAGAATCTTATTTGGATTCACTATTTTAGAAATGAATCAAAATGTTTCATCGATAATTATAACTTGCAGAGTTCTTAGAGTAGGATGTAATGACATATTGATGAAGCAGGGCAAGAGAATGAAACTTCTCATTCTAAGGAAACCTACTACAATTTTTAAATGAATCAAATGAGAAGAGATGAGGTATATATATATTCTTACACTGGTTATTATTAGTTCATGTCATATGGTTGCAGGTAGTATACTTCTATATTTAGAAGTATGATCAAACAAAAAGAGAATCTCCTCGAATGCATAGGTTTCCGAAAGGCATGATCCACGCTAGATGAAATCAACATAATATGTCCTCGTATGGAATATTTGGTGGTTGTATAAAATTAAGGAGATATATAGTGGAAGCTCCTGGGAATAAAATAAAACTCTCTTGTGAAAGAAAGGAAGAGATCGTGAGAAGAATAACCATAGTAAAAGGATGTCAACATCCAAGGAAACCAAGAAGACTTGACTAGGAAATCTTCTAGGAAGATATTTAAGCTATGATAAAATTTTGGAAAATATGGAGACCCTTGACAGTACATATCTTTAGGAGATGTGTCAATCTATATGAAGGATCTTGATACCTACAAGAAGTTGTGATGATGAACGATCATCATTAAGGTAACTTTTGATTTAAGTATTCATATTTATATTTAAATAATATCTCCATGATCTTATGTAGGGATTCCAAAGGGAATTATATGTCTTCCATAGTTTCTAACCATATGGTAGGGTGAAATATCCTTGCAATAAATATGATTCAAAGGAAATCAGCATGAAATGAAGCTAGACTAGATTAGGATATTGATGGATCAATTTCTGATGAAATGAACACATGACTCATGAATGAAAGTGATGGATGATTTGTGCCCTATGAAGAGACCCCAAAGATGAAGACTCCTCAAAAAATAGAAAATTCATAGCATCAAAGGAAGGAGTGCTTCAGAGTAGTTGGATGTCCTATTATTTTCCTAAAAATATGTTGTAGGTCACTAATTAAGAGGGAGCCTGGAAATAAGTTTCTTACTTGGAAGACACATCGTAATTCCTAAGCCGAGAGGAATATTGGGAACATTCCTTTTATAGGAATGATTACATTGGATATTTCCTCCCTAATTAAAAGGAAGTGACATATATGGTTCTCTAAATTAAATTCCATGAACTAGACCAAGACTAACAATTGTAAGTCATAGTGAAGGCCATGAGGAGAAAATGGGATAGACACATCATTTGTGTCTTCACCTGGGAAGATAAAATGGAGGATTTGGAAACTAGATGGAATCCGGTACTCTTTTAGGATGTATTAGAGCATCCAAGATAGGAGTAGTCATGGAAGGGATGATATTATTTATGGATTGGGAATCCAAGATAAGAATAGTCCTGGACATACCCTCAGTGAACCTGAGTGGGGTATGATCCAAGGGAGGAAATGATAAAGGTGTTTATTCATCATTGGTATCAACAGAATTGGAGTTCAAGATCTCATGGAGAGATTGATTTGTTATTCAAGGCCTTTGACTATGATAATGCTGGTTGATATGATGTTATAACAGATGTGATTACCAATCCAGTTATTCTTATGAGATTCTTGATATTGAGAGCGACCAAGTACCATTATGAATACCTCCCTAGTTAAGAGGGAGTGTTGAAAAGTGTAACTCTATCTAGTCATTATAATGACATGTAATTATGATCTTATGTAATGAAGAGATAAAGATAATAAAATGTGATTATTTTAATTCTTTAGTCACGAGTTTCATGGGAAAGGAGATTTTATTATAGGTCAAAGCCTTATTCTTCATGTATTTAATATTTCTTCATCTTGTCATAAAGATAATTAGAGTCATGTAAATGAAGTCATGTTACACTTGTAAAATAAGGAATTGTTGATGTAAAAGTATACTCCAAGACCTTGTCACATGGATCCAAGAAGTCAACTCAAAATGTGTTTAAGATCCACTCTTGAAGAAGTTGGCATACCTACAGATGGAAATGTCAGCGTAAAGCTGGGATATATTCCCTATATATAAAATATTTCTAGCCTCGTAATGGAGATATCAATTCATACAAGTCTAAAATAGGAGTGCGAGTTAAGGGTTCGAAATTGGTGTGCATATTAGAGGATGAACAATGAAGAAAAGAGTGATCATATAGCTCTGTCTTAGGTCCTACTTACCTCTCATACCTTAGGCAGGAAAAAGGCTACCTCAACGAAGAAAAAACCTGAAATAAGTGTGAATAAAGGAAGATTGTCATTGAAGGAATATGGTCATACTCACATCTATTTTGGGTTCAATATGCTACGAATATCTCAGAAAGGACAAGGACAATTAGAACAAGGAATAAGGTGATCACTTCATAAAGGAGATTAGGCCTAGGCTACTAGAATTCGGATACACTTCAAGAAGGCCAAGGCCTGTCAAAGCAAGAGAAGTCTCACATATATGGTATTGGGTTGCAACAATAAGGAGACCAAAAACTTAGTCTAGGATTGCAGTAGTAAGGAGACCTAGAAGTGTGGTGTAGTGGAGTGTAGAAAAGGAAGATAAACATATGGAGACGAGAAGAGAAATGACAAGGGTCTTGGAGGTATACTGGTGTCAAGGGTCTTTGTCATGGTCTTGGTACTCGTTAATTGAATATCTATAAGAATAATTTAGACCAGGTTTTCCACTGAAAGATTGAGAGGCTTTTTCCCTCACTTGAAATCCTAAATATTATGTCTCTTGTGAATTTGATAATTGAATTGATGAAGGAAATAATAACCTAATGAAGACAAAATCTAATTGAAAGAATCATAAAGTAAATGACAAGTAATTATAAATAAGAGAAATTGTAATAAAAGCCCTAATTTCTCAACAATTGTTCTATGAATGCTCTTACATTTCATCAAAGAGATATTCTCTGTTCTTGGTATTGTTTTATAGATAAAATTTGGAATTATCTTCTTTAATTTTTACTACTTAATAATTATCATTATGAGTTTCCTTAGAGTTTAATGTATGAGTTCAATTTGGATTAGGGCCTTGGACTAGTTCTACTGCCAGTGACCATTCATAGGCTTGATACTCAAATAGTCATGGGCTTCCTCTTTACATGAAGGGAAAGTTTTGTTTTAAGTTCTCGTTTGCATTGGTCATTATAATGGATTTCATTTGCATGAAAAAAATTCTTCTTTTAATAATTGTATTATATTATTTAATTATTTTCACTCTTAGTGAACTTACCCATGAGGACAACTAATTGGTTTCCAAATGATTAATTTTCCTTTATGCGGTTGGATTATAGAGTCAGCCTAGGGCTTACAAGTTCAACTGTTCTAGACCTGTCTCAACCCAATGGGCTCAATTGTCTATACCTTTAAAGGAAATATTTTTCTAAACATGAATTTTAAATTTGAATTTGGAATTAATTTTTTTTTCTTTAGTGTTTGTGAATTTCAATTTTCGAGATTCCCTTAAACTACCGGTTTACCAATATTTCCTATAGCACCTGCGAGTTTCTCTTGTACTCTGGTTTCAAGAACTTTTAAATATTATTATGTTGTTGAGAATATAATTTTTTGTAATATATTCATTAACACTGATGAGGTAAGAAACAAATACTTAGCAACACAAATCCTTCCTACTTTCTTACAAAAAATAAAAACATTTCCCATCACACAGATGGCGATCCCTAGTCATTCATGTCATAAATAATTTACAACCTTGTTTGTTGGGTGTAAGGGTCTTCACTTGGTTGGAATTCCATGATAATATTTAATAAATACATAATTATATCCTTTTATAGAACTCGTAAGTATTTATGTAAATTTTACATTGGGTTCTATTAAAGTGGCTACAGAAAGCTCATTGTCTCAATAATTCATTCGGAGGCAAGTTGGATGAGAAAATATGCATGGGTGAGTAGCTAAAAAAAGGTGTACCGGTGAAACAGATCTATCTTGTTCAATACATTGGCTTCTTCTACTCAAAGCATCCGGTTCACTAGTTTTGGTTCAGTTCACTAGATCATAAGCTCCTAAAGTGTCTCGGGTACAAGCATCTAGTTCGCTAGTTCTGGGTCAATAATGGAGCAACTAAAGTGTATTGGCTCCCTAGTTATGGGGTAGACGTAAAGCCGTCATGACTTACTAATTAATTGGGAAAGCTCTGACTCATGGATGGGTATAGGTAAAGCAAAGCCTCTTCGCTTAGTGGTGAAGGAATTTTTTTTGGAGTGTAGGTGAGAAAACAAATCATGGGGAAGAACTAGACTTTCTTTGGAGAAGCATGCATGGGTAAGCACAGGTTGAGGTTGGGTATAATTGGTTATAACTTTACAACTCACTTACTGTTGCCATCATTCACAAGGAATTAGGGTGGGCATGAGCTAAAGGGTAAGAAGGAAGTAAAGTGTACTGGGTGAAAATTGTTTATACAAAATCCTAATGGAGTATACGTAAAGAAAAAAACTACTAACTAAAATGGGTAATAGATAGCAGCTCTACACACACACATTTGTTGGAAAAAAAAATTTGGTAGATGCGCACTTCTGCTTGATGGATTGGAGAGAGGCATCTACAAAAAAAAAACTGATTTGTTTTTGAAGAGAAAAAAATATCTTGGATGAACCCCCATTTCCTTTTAAGCAACATACTGTCCTTTTCTAATCGCAAGAAGACTTTACTTCCCTGGTGTACAAATGATAAGCAATACTGAGTTGTTGTGTCAGGTTGGGTGAGTGGTAAGCACTTGCTCCAATTATTACAAATGTTTATTTGGGTAGATGGAGTATGCTCCTTGTAGGCTGGGAGCAGTAAAATTCTTCCGCTTGATGGGGGAGAGGTAAAACGCCAACTCTTTGCTTAGCAGGTGTTCCTTTATCATTTTTCTATGTCTTCTGTCAGCAGTGAGGTAATGGGTTAAAACCCTAATACTCATGGGGTTGATTGAAGAAGCTACTAAAGTGGACTATATTGGGGTAAAGGTTTCGGGTGCTTCCCGGGTCTAAAGTGAAAGGGTTGGTTGTTCCACTGCGGTATGGGATAAGAAAGGTTGTTCATCTGTCCTTACATCCCAGCAAGGGATAAAGTAACTAGTAGCAAGCCAAATAGAATCTAGTGCTAAAGCTTGCTATTCCTAGATTGTAAAAATGAATTATGCATGTATATATAAGGAAATAAAACGTCCCTTTCATACAAAAAAGGTATACTTAGCGAAAAAAAGTATCTCGCTAAGTATACTTAAAGTTCCATTTTTCCTAAATAAAATAATCGCTCATAAAGAAAGAAAGAAAGAGAGAGACAACAAAGGCATGGGAAGTAAGGAGGCCCATTTGAGATGCAATATTAGATGCAGATCAATCTTTAAAATGACTGACCCACTCTTCTTTGGCTGCAAGGCAGGATTCATTCTTCCCCGAAAAATGTTCTTCCTTTCTTCCCCCCTAACTTTTTGTCTATCTCTATGTCTGGCTAGATGGGAGGGCGCTCCCGATGTGTAATGGATGTAAGGTGTTTTCTGACCCAAC
This sequence comes from Pinus albicaulis, assembly GCA_034641835.2. NCBI lineage: Eukaryota > Viridiplantae > Streptophyta > Pinopsida > Pinales > Pinaceae > Pinus > Pinus albicaulis. The sequence continues at coordinate 827,717,841 of CM076570.1, forward strand.
AATCTGGTTAGATAATGTGTCTAGGTATAAGGGCCTAAATAATGACTCTTCAGTGCCTACGTTAGGACTTAGGATTAGGTTTTCTATATAAGAGGTAGAGTTCTTAGTAGCTTCCTTAAAAGCTTAATTCTTAAGGTGAGGTCATAAGGGTCGTTCTAAGGTACGAGATTTTTATGGGCTTTGGATAAGCACCTCCGTTCAAGGTTGTATAAAAGCAATAAAGAGTTTCTTGGGGTAAGGGCTGGTATTTTCACCTCAATATTGTCAGCTTCTTTGGGTTCGTCGGTTTGAAGGTAAGGTGTAAAAGGTCTGGGGTTTGGGTGCCTAGCACCTCCCCTTCCTATTGTGAGGGTTGGGGTCTAAAAATTGGATAGGTGTCAGCGCCTGCCTAAAAAAATATTAGGATGAGGGTTGTAATGGTCCTTCCTAAGAAGGACTTTTATTCAACTTCCCAACTATTCTAAGAAGTCCTAGTGAACCCAGGCACTCCTCTATATGCATGCTTTTCTTGAAGGGCCTGTCTGTCTCTCTGGAACTAGCTACTATTGTTTCTAAGTACTTTTTTGTACGGGTTACTTCCTTTTCTTCAAAGCTTAGTGGGTCCGGGTGCATTCTTAGCACTTTTCTTGACTGTAACATGTCTTGACTGGGCACTTGTGCCTGGCCTTGCTCTATCTTGTCTTGACCAGGGAGCTAATATGGCTCTGTTCTTGTGGGCTATTTTTCCAATCCAATCTATAGGGGGGATGGATTAGACTTACGCATCTAAGCTAAGCATTCTAGGCTAGGTGTATCTAATTCTTCTATGAGTAGATTAATCACTTGGGGTGTCCTATAAGCCTTTCCAAGAAGAACTAACTTGATTGAGTTCCCACTTCCCCTATCAAAGCTTCTCTCAGTGCTGAAGTTACTAAGTTCAACTTCTTCCCTCTCTTTGCAATCTTTAGTGAGTAGTTTCACTTCCCTCTCTATGGTTGCATCTAAAGAGGATGGGTCCAAAAAAAATGTTCCTATATTTGCCCAATTTGTCTGTCTCTATGTCTGGCTGGTTGGGGTGTGAGTAAAAAGCTCTGGGAGGGTACCTCGATGATGGATAGGTTAAGCAATGGTTACTCATGGGGGATAATTTTTGTAGAAGCAGCTTTTCCATTGGTGTTTCTTAGGGGATAAAATTTAGCAAGTGATTTCTTGGATGAGAAAACATGATCCTTTAAGCACAAGACTATATTTACCAGTAGTTATTTGACCTTGCCATAACTAAAAGGTCACTTAAAAAATGTAAGCCGGTCATTACTTGAACTTCTGACTGATTTTGTTCCTTGTTGTCTCCATTCAGTGCTTCCCCATTCTATGGAAATTACCTCTAGACTAATTTGAGGGAAGATTTTCGGCATTGGTAAGCTTGTTCTTTACTGGCTATGATATTTTTTTAAATGAAGGTGGTAGAGGTCATTCATTCCACTCTCATATCACTCATACCATTCATTAGTAATCTTGTCTCACCTTGAGCCCACTACCATTAGGCGCCTACCCAGAGGCCCCAGAACTAGTGGAGAAGGGAAGGTGGTTGTTTGATTGGTTGTCCCAGAGAGAGGTTGTTTGATCAGCAATAGTAGGTAGGCAAATCCATAGATGAAGACCGTTGATTGGCGCCCAGCTCACTATTTATTATGTAGATAATATAGAGGTGATTGGTTTAGTAACAGAATAGCCAATTAGGGGATTAACTCTCCAAGAAGAAATATATCCATAGATCAGAGGTGCACCATGGGTGGAACAATCTTTACACTAATCAAAAGAAAATGCATCAAATATTAAGGATCTCCCTCGGTCGGATATGCACGTATGGACCTTGGTAGATCTATCTCCAATCTTCCATTCTGGCCCATCGAACTAGTGAAAAAATTCCCGATCTCCATTACTAGGCACCGATTGACTGTGCTTACTAATTTCATAACGAGTTGACTATTGCTTCTCCCATTTCAAGCCTAGATATCCTCCTCCCTATCTTCCTCAACAATAGAAAAGGTCGAGTGCATGTGATATCCCAACCATTTGAAAAGGTCTAACTAGTCAATCATTGGTGGCCTCTCGATGTCTCACAGACATAATGCCTGATGTAGTGTTGTTGACTGCTGCCACTTGGTGCCTCTATCCGCTGGAAGCACCTGAAGGAAACATGTAATACACTAAACTAGGTCTAGACAAGGCTACGAAGGGAAGACTAAGTGAGATCTAAAACCAAGGGCCTCCCTCATGTAGAAGGCCAACCATCTCTAGTTTAGGAAACGAAAGAGCCTAGATAAAGAGTTTTTATAGTACTCCCTGAAAAGGTAATGAAACTATCCTCTAATATCTTAATATATTGGGCACCTAAAAATGAAGTGTTCCTCCATCTCGATCTCATTAAGATAGAAGAATTAGTAGATTCTAATCCCTCTGATGATGTGGTGGTCGGTTTCAACCTAAATATGATAAGAACCAACCCGAAACTGCCCAAGGGGATCTTGAGAGCATGCCTCCAGTGTCGAAGTGTGTAAGGGGGTAGAAAAATAAGGCCATCAGGTTACCATCCCTCAATTTGCAATTCTAATATATTAGCCCCATATAATAATAGTACTAGACTAAGGTTAGTGGTATAGCAAGGCTTTATTTTCATTATTAAGACTACATATAACACTAGTATCCATATTAATAAGAATTATATTTATCGATGAGGTGGTGAGCCATTGATGTAGTGCACCTCACACGCGTCGCTATAGTACCTGGTGGTTCTAGCCTTGATTGAGACTGAGAGTAGAGAAACTTAGATATTATTTGTTCTTAGGTTCGTTTATTTCTTTCTTTCCATAGAATATTTCATGCCTCCACCCTCCTGATATCACTAGAGTAAACACATGGTGACTCCATAGGGAGGAATGTTAACACATAGGCCAGAACTCAGATTCATGCTTTCATTTCCTAATCACTTTTTGGAAATATCTTTGGCAGTTATTGGGATGTAATTTGAGTTTCTCTACAAAATTTCACCCGCAAATGGACAACCAGATTGAGGTAGTTAATTGTATCCTAGTACATGCACTCTTAATTTCATACAGTAGGCACAAGCAATGGGATATATACTTACATGTACTACATAATAGCTACATCAGGGAAATTAATGTCTCATCTGTTTATTCTACCTTCAAAACATGCTTTGGCTATTAGCCTTTTCCTCCTTATGAATTTCCTATCACACTTCCACCTCCTGCTTCACCACACCAGCGATGTGAACAACATAGGTCATCCTCATCTGTGCAAAAAATGGCTCAAATCCATTCAAAGGTTGCAGCATCTCAAGCACATTATAAATCACTTCAGGATTGCCATCACATCCTAGCATAGTTCCAAGTCAGATAGAAAGTCTAGTTATGCATGGACAAGCAATGCTTCAAAGTCTAGCAGCATCATAAGCTCAAGTCAATTTTCCATGGTCCATATACCATCCTACAACAAATCGATGACAATGCTTATTAGCTGGAATTACCTTCTCCATTGGGCATTCATAATTTGATTAATGTTAATCACCTGAAGTTATATTAACCATCCCTAATAGCTCTTTAAGGCGCAAAGCTCGGTGTTGAGGAAGCGTTAAGCTATCTCGACTAAAAGGAGAGGTTTTTTGATGCCCTAAATAAGGTGAGTATTTAGTATGGTGGATGGATACCCCCCTCTCAGCTCTCTTCACCTACCTCACTATAGCCTTACCCCCGATTTCTCCCATGCCAAGCTATACTAATTCTATTGAATGACCCATCCAAGTAATTAAATCGCTCTTATGACATAATAGTATATAAGCTACTAGAAAGAAAGAGGGATTTATAGCATAATGATCAATATAATTAGTAAGCTCAGGCATGATAGGATCTATATCTATCCAATCATCTCAGGCAGGCATGGGATGGGCTTTTGTGCCTCATCATTCTCATGGGGAAGGATTATCTATCCAAGTCACCCCAGTCAATAAGGTGGTAAACCAAGATAGTCAGTAAGGTTCTAGTCTGATTTCCCAAAGGTTCTGGTCTACTTTCCCAGTTCACCCAGCTCCAACCATCTCCTAGCCATTGGTTTGAACAACTAGAATTGCGCGTCTTCATGTTGTGATAAGACCAGCCTGAAAACTCCTTCTCTTATGAAAACAAATTCAACCAGAGTTAGTGAACCCCGCCCCCCAGTAAGGCTACATGTATTGAAAGCTGGTAACAAAGAAAACCATAGAAAATCGTTTCCAAAAATAATTTGTAGGCCAGGCTTTAACAATCGGATGCAACTCTTCCCTTTCAGCTATCTAGGGGAAAAGTGTGTCATTTTCCATTCTGATCCAACCCCAATAGAATCACCGCGTTCTAAAATAACACATGTGTACATAGAAAATATAGCTTATCTCCTAGTATCTCTTATTTCTGGGTATCTCATAGCTAGCGTTCCTCTGACCGTTCCTTTCTGGTCAATCAATTTGAAATAACTAATTAGATGACACGCGTCTAGAGCGGGGTTCGGTGATCATCCCAACACTTGGCATTTCAGTTAGTCAGTTGGGCTGGGCTGAGATTTTTCTTTCTCAGGTGTTTCGATAATGGTCGAGTCACCACTTATTACTTCGTATTCCTACGTCAGGCTCGTCACTTAAAATCCCTTCCCTTCTAAGTGTTCGTTAGCACCCGGATTAAGAAAAGCACTAGCTATCACATGGCCCTGGTAACAAGCATAATAGCGTGTATAATAGATCGATATATATTCTCCCATGCTTTCCGTTGGTAAATGAATCGATGACCCCCTCAACCCTATATATTCTATAATATATATAGGACAAGGAAAAAATAATATCGAATATTGATATGCAAAAATTGACATGTAATTCTGTAGAATGAAAAGTGACCGACCACTTTCTCATTGTCTGCTTCAAGTCACGCATACTATCCCCATATGAGTGACAAGGGTGTTTTATAGATTCAAATATATAAAAAATATATTAGATAATGAAGATTTAGTATTATTTGATACAACTGAAGTTTCACGTATTTGAAAGGATTAGAGAAACATGAAGGGCCTCTCTTTGTTTGGAACCCTCTACTATGAGAACTTATTATTCGCAAGGTTTAATCCGAGGGCTGGGTCAGTCTATCTTAAGACAATCAAATTCCACCTATTCATCCATTTGAGATGATGGAAATATGAAATTGTCATCAAATCATTGAAAGGGAAAAATGAATGGTGCTATTAATTAAGTCTCCTCGGTCACCTCAAATATTATGAGGTCCTTGGCGACGAAGAAATTATGATTTGTAGTTTTTCTTATACGAAGAAGATCAAGTTTGGGAATAAGGTGATATTGTTGGAATTCAAAAGAGCTAGATGACACAACTTTGACTAAGATTTCCAATATCTAATAGAGTAATAGCCCCCAGAAACCCCCCACCATAAATTCTAGGAATAACGATCGAATTAACATAACCAGCCTGCAACCTCCAGCCAACAAAGATGAAGTCTTCCATATATATTCAGTGGAATTAACATAAGCAGCCTGCAATCTCCGGCTAACAAAGATGAAGGCTTCCATATTTCCCATGATTTAAGACTACAACTTTGGGATTTTCTTCATTTAGGAAGGACGAAGTCTCACCAGTGAGGGATAAAGTGCTTATAGGAGATGGAGAAGTGAGCGATAGTCGAATTACTCTGATATGAAAGCTATGGAAATGACAGGAAAATGAGACTGGAGTGGAAGGGGACTATAATTAGTAGGACAAGGATCGGGGAGTAGGGATATCTTTAGTATTACCGGTTCGAATCCGGCCAATCTCGAAGAAAGAAGCTAACTGAGGCCACTCTTACTTATAAGGGTGTGAAAACTCACTCGTCATTGGTGAGGGCAAAGGTTGTTAACACGAAACCACTGAGGGGAAGGGATGAGCCACTCTCAAATGGGGTATGGGTCCCATAATAGAGGACGTTAACACGAAACTCATCATATGGGTGAGGGAGAAGATGTGCTTTCAAGCTCACCCTAAGTTGGTGGCATATTGAGGGAATAAAATATGGGTGTTGCTGGTCATTATATATATTACGTAATTACTCTTTCCTGTATTCCTTCTTGAATGAAATCTTGCCTATTCATAGAGTGTTTAACCTTTTTCCCACTAAGCAGGGCCAGCACCAAAGAAAGAAATACTAGCCAACACCTAAGTTAGCAACATCAACCAAAGCCAACACCTCATCCATATAAAGATGAATAACCCGTAGGGGAAGATCCCATTCCATTTTGATACCCATAGCCTTCTACTTCTTTTCGTCTGGTCCCAAATTCATAGCTTCCAGTAGCAACCCTTCCTGTTAGAACACCAACACAACCCCGTGAAGTATTCCTTAAAGAGAAGAAAAGAAAGAGAAGTCTTTACACTGAACTTCCTGAATCAGAAGGTTTATTAGTAATTCTAGTATTTATCCACACATTCAAGTCCCTGTACCTTCCCTTATCCATTATCTATCTCTAAATCCACTCTCATATCTACACCAACAAGCTCATCAACATAGAAAAAGAGCACATATATATCAGCCTGAAGGGAATATTGATGGGATACAACAACAGAGTGACTGAAGAATGCATAAATATTTACTTGATGATGAGTGCTAAAGAAAGTCATAAGGAAGGACGGATCTCCCAACGTTGGGAGGGGGAGGAAGGCAATAGATTTGAAAAATCATAATCCCAGAGGAGAGCCCTGTTAGGTTCAAAGAATACCTCAACAAGCGTGACGTTCTCCATGACCTTATCAGAGACAAACCTTCTCTCTCGTATTATTTCGCTACGATGGATTTATCACTCTATCCTTATATCCCAACTTGTGGGATAACTACATCAAAATACACTTGTTTGGCTTCGCTCTTAATGCCCTTTAATCCATCCTTAGCATTCTATATTTGTCGAGTTTTGTCCTATAACTAGGTGATTTCCCACCTGGATAGGTTTGATAGGTCTTTCCCCTACATAGGGAAAGGACAACGAGCAGAGGGGAATCTATCCTCTTTAGATTCCACCCTTTTTCTAGAGAATTGACCCTATTTAGGGGTCGTTGCCTTTCTTTCAGTGACCACGCCACCTTTCCACTAGTGAATTTCCCACTGGCCTCCAGGCTCTTAAATGTAAATTTTCGAAGCCCTTATTTCGGGCTAGAAGGCATAGAGGCAGGAAGGATAGAGAGTTAGGCAGGGTAGTTAGAGGGTGCTTAGCAAGTAAGGCAGGGAAGATAATGGGTAGGTCAGGTAGGTTCAAGAAAACATTATGGGCAGAGGAGCTTAGTTACTGGAGCAACAGAGGCAGCAACACTAGTAGCAGTGACAGGTCCAGACTAAGTAGTTGATCCAGGTGATTCACTAAGTAACTTAGGTAATCTTAAGAATACTACCACAAGCTTAACCTTCTTCCTTGCACTACTAGTGCTAGAAAAATGGTGAAAATAGCCTCTAAGTATTATGGACTATGCCTTGGTACTAATATTAATCTATTCATTCTGGCCTACCTACTGCTATGCCTACTTTAGGAAGAATGACCACTATTTCCTTACTAAGTTCCCAGAAGGAGAACTACTGCTCAAGGCCTCACCTCATCTGATGCATCACCTCAATAACTCACCAATAAACAAGGGAGAGAGATAGCTGCGAAGTGGCTAATAGAGAAGACCAAATAGAGTTATGATCAAGGCATACAATGAACCCAAAGTAAGTAGGTAAGTCAGTAAGTAAATTCTGTGTCCCACTTGTCGAATGGTCAAGAGCCAAGGTACAAGTTCCACCCACGAGGTCTAGTTCATAAGGATGGTTCATAGAGGTTGGGTACCTAACTATATAGAAAATAAGAAAAATCATAAGTAACTATATAATGATATATATATATATATATATATATATCTTTGTATACGAGATTCTTTTATTTAATCCAATTCCTTATGATCAAGATATTCACTCATCGGGGCACATAATCATATTTTCTTATTTATAAAACATGCCCTTTCATGAAGGTTATCTATAATTGATGAGATTTATTCGATTGCTTCTTGAGGAGTTCTTTTACCCTTTCTAATAATTGACTTGTCCTTTTGAATTTATGACTTGAGCATGTGGGGATTATTTGGTGGCCTCTCATTCCAATGGTGTGAGAGCATATTTGAAAGTTTTTAAGGGTACCTTAGTCACGGCCTCTCGCCCCTTAGATAAATGGACGAGGAGAAACTATAGATGATCAATTGACCTGTACGTATTTTTTTCATGAAAATAGTTGATTCACTCAATATAGTACTTGATCAGCCCAGTTATGGATAATAATGTATAAAATGCATGCTGATAAACTGAACCATCTTACAGGAAAGATGACATTACCATAGACAACTGCCACATATACCAAGATAAGTGTAACGACCGTAAACATGATACTTCTTCACTAATTAATAGGTGGGCGAGTACCATGGACGAAAAAATCATAGCACACCGCCAACTAACAATACATGTCACCCAGGATAGGATAGCACATTCCCCCATTATACCATACACACTTCCCATTTCGACCGCATCCATCCCCATTAACCTATTTTCCCCATTACCACCATACCAGCATTAGACTCAATATTTTCCCCATTGTTGCCATACATGTTCACAGTCCCAATTCAATCCCCATTATGGTCATAGTATACCATTCTCACCCCATACTCACATCCCCCAGCATTATACCAGTGCATAACCGCATACCCCATTTAGTTCATATTTAGTCCACTTCCAATACACATCACCCAAGATTCACCAGTGCATGTAAGCAAGGAGGAAGATAGCACACAGGAAGGACACATATTTTGTAATATTCCTAAATTAGCTTCAGCTAATGGGAATATTAATTTTGTTTTCAAAACTTATATGGATGAATAATTGGGAAAGGAGGCTCATAGTTTGCTCAAGTATGAATAAAAATCCCTCATAATGTGAAAAGGGATCATGAAATAACTAGATAAAGCATCAGCATGTGTGAACAAGGTCTAAAATATGTGGACAAGGTTAATTTTGACCAATTCAACATGATTTATTCTCAAAGAAGTGGATCCTAAATAAAGCCAGCTTAATGTGAATGGAGATCAATCCAACTAGTTAAAATGAAGGCACCTTGAGTGTGAAAAGGGAAAGGGCATGAAGATTCAGTCAAGGTTGACTAAATCAAATAGCACTATAAAAGGATGAGCAAGGCACATGGGGACAACGTAAATATGGTGGAGGAGCCTTTGCATGGAAGCAACCTCATAGTGGGTGGGACCCTTGGTGAGGAATCTCATCAAATATATAATGGAGGAGATGGAAATCATATGGAGATATTGGAGATTATATTTTTATGTGGTCTTCTTAGACTTCCCGCATACTTAGCTATTTAGCTAAGTTGTTGCACTGCTTACTGCAAGGGATTTCCTGGGTGGGGATTCCCTACTCTTTCTTGGAGATCTTGTTTAAGAAGTCTAAGAGGAGATTTCTGATCTGAATTTTCCACTACCTGGTGTTGGTCCAAGCACTTACCTTCAGCAAAAGTGTAGTCCCTTCAGAAAACTACATTATTTCTTAAGGTGTGCACTGGGAGGGGTCAAAACCCCGTTTTGAGGAGCTAGTTTCCCAAGAGGAGGATCAGCCTTTCTTTGGGAAAGCTAGAGGAACATCTATAGCCATTTATTTTCATGTTTAGCCATATTTATGCATATTTTCGGCTACACAGTGTGATTCAACCACAGATCTACAACAACTCTTCCATGTATATCATTTCTGTCAAGAAACCCTTGCCGAGTCTTCTTGGATCTGTATAAAAGAGATTAGATCTCTGTTTTTATGCCTCATTGAGTAATCTAATAAGAATATCTTATTTATATCTCTATTTTCTAAGTTTTACCTCCATTATACTGCACAGTCTCTTATGCAACAACTCCGGTGTGTTGCAATCTTGGGGTTTTCCCAATGTTAAGTTGTTTTGAGCATGGGAGGCATGTTTAACTAGGCTAAAGGCATTTTTTTCTGAAAATATTTTGCGTTCATGTCCTATATCATCTATTTTAAGGGACACAACCGTTATTTTTCACTTTTATAACTCAATATTCAGAAAATAACGTTTTTGGGGCCAAAACTGCTACTTTTCCCCACTTGGTGACATGGTATAAAGGCATAGTTTGTTCCTGTGATTGTTCTATGTAAGCTATGTGTTTAAATACACTGCATGATTTTATTGCTTGCTACTCTCCAACTTTCTAATACCTTAAGGTATCCTTATTTTTGTAGAAAATCCCGGTTTTGGGATATTACAGTGGTATCATAGCAACTTTCTTGGCTCAGCCTATGAGCTTCAAGAATTATGGAGTCTTCTCATGGGGAGGAGGAGATATGAAAAATAAATTAGAGAAAACCCTTTTTTTTGGAGAAAATAGGTTCTCAAAACTTCTCTTTCCAAATATGCAGGGTAGAAGCAAAGGCATCAAAGAAATGAGGAGGGAGAAATCTGAAAATCCCTCAACAAGATTTATACAAGAGGAAGGTTCTAAGTCCTCATCTTATGGATATGAGTACTCAGCCATATCATCAGATCTACCACGTTCTATAAGCAATTTCTTCATGAAGACGAAGAAAGGAGATGTGCCAGAGAGAGATACTCTTGGTGATTATTTGCAGGAATATGAAGCTCAATCTGAGGAGTTCAAAGACCACTTGAATTTCCAAGGGTTTTTCCAAATGAAGGAGGAAAGGAGCACAAGGAGCAAGGAGCAGGGTAAGGGTAGATTATTTCTATCTACTTTTGATGGATCACCTCTATGTCCAACTAGGGCCTGGGTCAAGGAGCTAGACACCTTTGTGCAGTAACACCAAGTTTCAGAAATTGAAGCCATCAAAGTAGTAGTGTTGTATTTCAAAGGTAAGGCCTATGCTTGGTGGTTGTTTGAATCATTTTCCTTAAAGAATGCAAATACATCTACTTATGCAAGGTTCATTAAGAGATTAGTAGAGAGGGTTGATGATATTTCATGTGAAACATTTTCTAATGAGACTATCAAACCACATCAATCAAAACTTTTGCATGAGTTGGGAGGGTCTATAAATCCAGCTCCGTTTCTAAGAACCGCTGAAGAGGATTTGAGCTTGTTTGATACTTTTCCAAGGGAAATATCTCCTCTGGATGAAGGGCTTTCTTCTTAAAAGGAAGACATGAAGATTCCTTCTTCAAAAGAAGACCAAGATCTAGGGCCTCTTGTTAAAGGTAAGGAAACTTCAACTATTGAAGAGGAGAAAGGGAAGACAGGAGAAGATAACGCAGTCATGACAACGGCTGTTACACCATTTTTTGGTCATCTAACTCTTCATCATTAGATGGACCCAAGTACACCATGTAAGACCAGTTTTACCCCAAGTAAAACTGCTTTCACTATGTTAATTAGGAAACCCCAAAAGGAATAATTAATTAAACCATAATTTAATTATTATTCCCAGTCATGTTTAACCCAAAAACAAAGAAATTAATGAGATAAACCCATAGTTATCTTATTATTTTCTAGGAATAATTATTTAAATAATATTTCTTGTTAAATATGACCAAATCAACCACCATTAATCAAATAAATCATTATTTATTTGATTATATCCCAACCACTTCCTTAAAAAGATAAATAAATCATTTATTTATTTATTTTTCACTAATCAAGGGATTTGACCCAAGTCAAACACCCTTTCCCTCCAACAAATAATAATAAAACATTCCATAGAGGTGGATCTAGATGTGATTAACATTATTTTAATCATGCACCAAGATCTAGAAAGACCCAATATTTTGTTATAAATAGGAGGGTTTTCCCCATCATTCTTCACCTTTTGTTGCATACTAGATCACTCTGGATCTATACACTCGGTCTCATTTTTTGCCATTGTTGCTCCCATTGAGCTCTACCTTCTACATTGGGTTTTCTACATCTACAAGAGAGAGAAAGCTTAGATCCGAAGTGCTGAGGACTACAAAGAACCCATCCCATTGAGGAGATCTGGATACACCTTCTTGTTTCCTCCCAGGTGCCCTGTAATATAAAAATTCATTCAAAAATCGTGTTCTTGTCTTGTCTGTTGGATGCATGGAGCAAACTCTTTACTTTACCGCTTAATGTCTTTCCATTTATAGATCTGTTTGTTGCAGCACTTTAACTACTAATTGCAGATCTGAAGATGTTTTGCAGCCATTATTGTTGTTAGGGCTATTAGTTATGCGTAGCTAAAGTGGTTCTTCTTCGTACGCTTCGACGAAGAATTCATACTAACAACGGCACCTCAAGCACCTCATGAAGAAGAAAATGGAGCATTTTCTCCAAGAAAAGAAACTCTTTCACTCTTGCAAGGAGTTCCAAAAGGTCTCACACATAGAACTCTTGGCATAACACATGAGCAGCATGTACCATCATTACCAAATGATGAGATATTGAGAATAGAAGGATGAAAAGAGGAGAAAGGGCATCAAAAGATGAAGAGCATGTATCCTTCTCTTTTTCAAAGCTTGAAAGAACAAAGAAGGCAAGAGGACCCATCCAATAAAGGTAGGGGAAAATTTGTCCACCTATATCCACATCCTACTCTATGCCTTAATGCCTCTTTGCAAGGAGGAATTTCACCAGGAAGACCTCCTGATTGGAGGAAAACTAAAGTGTTCTCTCAACTATATGCAGAAACAACATATTTGTCTAGAGAGGGAGCCTTGAAAGGAGCCACTACAGCACTGAGGATCATTGATGGAAGGCTAAGAAAATTTCTGAAATTGACCTTGCTATCTTCCATTGATCTATTTGCGTTGGAAAGGATAGATTCAGAAATCTGTTTTGATATGAGAATAGTATCAAAAGGCAACTCCATAGATTTGGAGCAGCAAAGGATACTCCAATATATAATGAGAATTTATGAACATAACAAAAATATATTCCCATTTTTTTATGCAGGAGAAAAATTGTGGATGTTTTGGAGTAAGAGAACCTTTCAAAAGGAGGGTGACTCTCCTAAACTTCAACCTTTTCTTGAGCAAGATCAGATGCAAGAGAGGTAGCAAATGAAAGTTGGGAATACTCCAACATGTGACTTTGACATCCAGCATGTCAAGGAGGAGAGCCATCATATGACAGATACATCATTTCAGACCTCTACAGCGTTGTCAATGTTGGGAAGCCTAGACCCTTATTGGGAGTCCCAACTCTTGATGGAATATTCCAGGGACCTATTCACATGTAAGGTTCTTGATGGGAAAGCAATGGATGGGAGGTATAAGGTAGCTTATGGGATCATTTATGTCCATGAGAAAATCCACTTAACTAAAGATTCCAAACTCAAGAATGGACTACTTAACACAACCTATGAGGTCTTGCTTCCCAACCCCACTGTTTTCATTAGAACATATCATACTATATTAGATGGATTCATGTGGGAAAATTTCAAAGAGGAGATGCACTCTCATATGAGTAAGTGCATGGATCATTTTCTAGTTGACGAGGAACATAGCTCTTGGGGAGAGTTATCATTATCACCTCCTTATCCATTGAGTGTGAGAAGGAGCTCATCCATGAGCTACCTTGCTGATTTTAAAGAAGTGTATGATAAACATTGTATTGCTGAACCTCATGATGAATTTATTATATACTTGCATTTTCTTAACACTCATGTGTAGGTCTTGGCTCCAAGAGGGGGCACTTTTTCTGATGGGCTTCATGAGCCACTTTGGGTCATGAACAATGGTGATGCTAGCCATTCCTTGGGATATCTTGGAGAGGTGATGTAATCTTCATGGTATGATTCCTTAACACCAACCATCATACACCTTCTCCAAGCATGCAAGAAGGATGGGGCAGCAAACAAGTGTTGGGTAGAACGCTTGTCATATCATATTCTATGGCAGTTAGGAGGAAAATTGCGCTGGTTGCACATGAGGGACCATTGTCCTTCTCCATTATTGCATATGGAAGCTAGCATGATCTTACTTATGATCCCACAAGCTGAAGATGTTCTTATTTTTGATGGGTGCATGGTTGGAGGAGAGGCACACTTATTGGATGTGTCCTTGGGGGAAGAGAGTCCCTACATTTTCTGTACTACATGTTATAAGGGGAGCATGGGAAAATATATGGTCACGATTGTATACCAATTGTTTCTTTATGATGGGGACCATCTGTTTGTTTGGAGCACTTGGAGAATGCCTCTCATGAGCAATTGGGAGGAGATTTTATATGAATTACAAAGCTGGAAGGTGATTCATTTTATTTGGATGATAGCATGGAGGAGGGAGACCTTCATTGATAGTGAAATTCCCCATGATTGTCATCACTTCTATCTTGAAAAGGCCATGGATCAGCAACGAGGTTTCCACATAGACCTTCCATTCTTTTATAAGGGAGGCCCTTGGGGTTATTTACCAAAGGCAAACTTGCACACTAGGGAGGAGCCATTGGGAGATGGGATTTTTGCAGAAATTCTGAAGCAATGGTGGAGACTATTGGATGAAGGGGCCACAAGAGAAGGAGGGGAGATTTTGCAGCACCCTTGCAGTTTCTTAATGAAAAGAAACATTTGGGAGGGGGAGACTGTAATATTCCTAAATTAGCTTCAGCTAATGGGAATATTAATTTTGTTTTCAAAACTTAGATGGATGAATAAATGGGTAAGGAGGCTCATAGTTTGCTCAAGTATGAATAAAAATCCCTCATATTGTGAAAAGGGATCATGAAATAACCAGATCAAGCATCCACATGTGTGAACAAGGTCTAAACTATGTGGAAAAGGTTAAGTTTGACGAAGTCAACATGATTTATTCTAGTCAAAGAAGTGGATCCTAAATAAAGCCAGCTCAACGTGAATGGAGATTAATCTAGCTAGTTAAAATGAAGGCACCTTGAGTGTGAAAAGGGAAAGGGCATCAAGATTCAGTCAAGATTGAATAAATCAAAAAAATTTGTAAAAGGATGAGCAAGGCACATGGGGACAACGTAAATATGGTGGAGGAGCCTTTGCATGGAAGAAACCTCATAGTGGGTGGGACCCTTGGTGGGGAAGCTCATCAAATATATAATGGAGGAGATGGCAAGCATATGGAGATATTGGAGATTATATTTTTATGTGGTCTTCTTAGACTTCCCACATACTTGGCTGTTTAGCTAAGTTGTTGCACCGCTTAGTGCAAGGGTTTTCCCGGGTGGGGATTCCCTACTCTTTCTTGGAGATCCTGTCTAAGAAATATAAGAGGAGCTTTCTGATCTGAATTTTCCAATACATGGTGTTGGGCCAAGCACTTACCTTCAGCAAAAATGTATTCCCTTCATAAAACTACGTTATTTCTTAAGGTGTGCAGTGGCAGGGGTGAAAACCCCATTTTGAGGAGCTAGTTTCCCAAGAGGAGGATCAGCCTTTCTTTAGGAAAGCTAGAGGAAGCATCTACAGCCATTTATTTGCATTTTCAGCCATATTTTTGTAGATATTAAGCTACATAGCATGATTCAGCCATAGATATGCAACAACTATTCCATGTATATCATTTCTGTCAAGAAACCCTTGCCGGGTCTTCTTGGATCTGTATAAAAGAGATTAGATCTCTATTTTTATGCCTCATTGAGTAATATAATAATAAGATCTGATTTATTTCTCTATTTTCTGAGTTTTATCTCCATTATGCTACGCAGTCTCTTATGCAGCAACTCTTATGTGTTGCAGTCTTTGGGTTTTGTCAATTTTAAGTTGTTTTGAGCATGGGAGGCATGTTTAACTAGGCTAAAGACATTTGTTTCTGAAAATATTTTTCATGCATGTCCTATATCATCTATTATAAAGGACACAAACATTATTTTTAACTGTTATAACTCAATATTCAGAAAATAACATTTTTTGGGGCCGAAACTGTTGCTTTTCCCCACTTGGTGACATGGTATAAAGGCATAGTTTGTTGTTGTGATTGTTATATGGAAGCTATGTGCTTAAATACACTACATGAGTTTATTACTTTCTACTCTCCAACTTTCGAATACCTTAAGGTATTCTTATTATTGTAGAAAATCCCGGTTTTGGGATATTACATATTTTTAATAAGTAAGGACCAGGAAGTTGATTGATATTGTTACTCCCGAGTGGGATTAAGATTTCGGTGGGGTAGGGAGGTCTTTGATATTAGTTAGCCAAAAAACAGATGGATCCATACCGAACTGAGAATGTGTGTTATGGGGATGCCACCGATATGAGTGATTGATTTGACTTATGGGGCATAGTAGGTGGTTGGGGTGAGCCTGAACATTGATAAAGTTAGTCAATTGATAATTACCCCTTCCTTTTTTGACCTACCTATTAGTCGAGAGGAAAGGTAAGCCAAAAGGGAAGATAGAGCTAGCCCTTATCAATCTACAACCCCTATCAGGTTGATATATATGTATATATCAGATATCACAACCAAGAAGGATGATTTGGATAAGTTGAAATGGAAGTAATTTGAACATCTGAAAACAAGAAATATCCTAAGTTAATATTGGTCGGGCGAGTGGCTCGTACCTATAAGAGTGGTTTGTATTTCACACCCCCACCCCCCACATCTTGCACCTCATGACCCCCCTTTCACTCCACTCACTCCAAAATTCCGAACCGGAAATCATAAACTGTACACCCCAAAACTGGGCACTTGGACCCTCTAAACCCCGAACCTTCAAGCATGTCTCCCACTAATTCAACCACACACCAGATAGGCAAAAGAGGAGAGAAGGAGAACCATAAGGTAATATAGGAAAAACGAAAGGCTAGCTAGAGAAATAAAGAATGAGGACAGACAAAGCACATAATGATAAACTGCGAGAGCAGGAGCAAGTAAGGGTCGTGGCTATGGGAATTCTGAAATTCAATTAGTTTTCTATTAACCAACATTACTTATGTACCCCATAGAATATGTTTTTTGAACTTGAAAACATCAACTTTTTTCATATGTGTTTATTGAGGCTTTTGGGATTATTAATGAAACCCCTAGGGATGAAGTAATTGTTTTACTTCTTGCTCGATCAGTCGGCCGAGTAGCATTAAGCCACTCGCTCAACAGAAGGGCAAGGATTAGCTCTCGAAACTCTTTTTTCGCCAGAGGGGCTAATAGACCTTAACTTAGAGCATTGCAAGGATGAGTGTTCAACAACAACTGCGGAAAGAAATATTAGGTAGAGGTAAGCGCTTTTACCTGTTGGGTTTTCTTATATTTAACCATAGGGATTTATTAAGTCTTACCAATGAATATACCAACTAGTAACCTGACGTATTAGAAATACTTTATACACTGGTTCAATTACCTTAGCTTTGACCATTGCATAGAGGGAATTGAAATATCAACATTGTTGGACCAGCGTTAGAGAACACTTGCCTTTACAAATGCTTAAAGTAAGGGGTAGGCTTATTTTTTTTTATCCTTTTTACCTTCACTCTACCTACCTTACCTTTATCCTTGGTGTTATTCAACCAACCCAACTTTTTGATTTACCACCTTTGCATAGGCTTACTTACTTAACTTCACTTAAAAATCAGACTTATTTGGGTACGATGCACTTATAACATTCACAGGCTTGCACACTTTTACTTTCCCTTTGTTATTTACCCTTGAAGTTGGAAGTATTACTGAAGTGTTAAGCATGGGAAAACCCGTCAAGCCTGGTATCATGTGTCTAAACAACCAGATTTGCTGTTGGATTCAGCTTAATTACTCCTGAGATTGGAAGGTCTTGGTTTGAACTTACAGTATTTGTATTTACTTATTCTGCTTACTTGAAAAATGTTAGTGCAAAACCCTCTTTCTTTAACCAGGACAGAACCGGGGGTATAACACTATTACCCTAATCTTCAACATCTTACCTTGCCTTTACTAATTGTAATATTTCAAATTAGCCCAAGCTAATTGGAATATTCAATTTTGTTTTGTTTTTCTGTTTCAAGAATAAATTGTAAAGGAGGATCATAAAAAATCCTAAAACAACAAATAAACCAATGCCACATGTGAAAAAAACTAAATCTGGGCTATTCCAAATAAAAACCCTTATGTGTGAAAGGGGGTGAGACATTTGACTCGGTCAACCATGACCAAATCAACAACGTTGTCTATAAGGAGTGATCTTCATTAAGGCACAATGCAGTTTTAGTTGGAGGATGTTCATGTGAAAAGAGATATTTCATTGAGATGGTTTAGGGTTTTGCAAGCTCACAAAATTATATAAGGAAGGGAGGACAACATGAGAGGGGGTTAATTAACATATTATTTATGAAGATTTTTTTTGTTTAGACATTTCTTATTCTCTTGGTTGTTTAGCAGGGAATAGTGTTGTTTAGCACTGGGTGTTCCTGATTGGGAATCCCACCTCTTCCATTAAGTAGCTCTTGGAGGAGCCTTTCATTTCTTGTCCACTATCAGGCATTTTTCCAAGCTCTTCTTCCAACTACAACACAAATCCTGTTGAGGGTTTGGTTGTCTTTGTAAGCTGCAGCAAGTGGAGACTAGATCTATTCAGATCTAGACCATTCTAGCACCTCTTTTCAGTGGGAGAGTCTTCTATCCCCTTGAAAAGAGTGTATTGGATGATTGGAGCACATTTTCCAGATCTTCGCTTGAGGCCACCTATGTTCTAAAGCCTACATCACATTTTATCTTCCAGTACTATGTTATTTGCAAGTAATAAGTTGCACGGTATTTTGGCAGACTTTTGGAGGAGAGATATCTAGTGTTTGGAATCTTCCCTCACTATGGTGATCAATGGATTTCAG
The DNA here is from genome assembly GCA_034641835.2 of Pinus albicaulis. Classification (NCBI taxonomy): domain Eukaryota; kingdom Viridiplantae; phylum Streptophyta; class Pinopsida; order Pinales; family Pinaceae; genus Pinus; species Pinus albicaulis. The sequence goes on from CM076570.1 coordinate 827,736,672, forward strand.
ATTTGATCCATGTCATATTTAGATCTGATCAGAATGCTCTTGTATTTTCTTCATAATTTCTGAATCATTCTGCAGATCTGTTGCATTAGATCTCAGATCTCAGATCTACTCCATGCTAAAAACCCCAAGGGGAATTTGTAAAGGAGCCTTTCTAGTGTACAGATCTGATATAGATCTAACCATTTTTACACAGATCTGCTCTAGATCTGAAGTGTAATCTACAGCTGCTTTCAACCAATAAAATAACATTTTCAATCTTATTCAGCCTCAATCTATGGTTGTAGCACCTCTTTTTTGAGGATTTCTTCATGTAAAGTCTTCTATTTTATATTATACAATTTATGGGCTTCAATATAACTCTAATTTCCTGATGTAAATGTCATTATTGAGCCTCCATATTGGCCTCCTGCTTTTATTTTTTTAAACTACATTATTTCTGAGCAGTATTGTTTAGTATTGCTACATGTTTCCCTTTTTGAGATATTACACTGATGGTGGATCAATTTCCTCTACCTTCAATTATAATCCTGGCATTAGCCTAGATGCTTGATGTGATGACTGTATTCCCTATCCAATAGGTGGGGGGTGCTTCCATTGTTGACGTTCTGTTCAAGCTACTGCTAAGGAGACTTCTGCTACTTATTATGGATCAATCACTTCAGCTGCCTCTGTTGTTGGCTCTAACTTTGCGGGATCATTCACTAACTCTTTACAGGTTAACTCACTTTATAATTGGCTCTGCCTTTCCTTCCTTTTACCTATATATAAGTAATAGTCTATGGTTCTCTAAAATCAATGGATGAAACTGCTTGCTACTAATGAATCTGTGCCTGGACTGGCATTAACCCACCATTATGAGATTTTAGGAAAATCTTGAGTTCTTGCAATGGGACTTAATATACAGCTTCAATCCCCCTTGCCCCCTGATGGTTAGGGAAAAACTTGAGCAATTGGCTATGCTTCCATCTTTGACTTTGTCTTTGACGCGGGGTACACTATTATTTATTCAAACTCTTATTCCTCTGTATATTTATATGAAGATGAAAAACCACCAAGCTCTATGACTAAATTGGAGGGGATGGTGCCTCTATATAGCCTATACGAAATATGTAACTGGAGAATCTCATGCGGAGGAAGACACCTTTTGCTTCATATATGATGCTGCTTGGTCCGTATCTGGTAGTGATTTCGCTGGACCTTACTCTCAATATTGATCTGGAAATGGCACATCTGCTTCTGTAAGTGGATCTCCTATCTCCACTTCCTATGATGCCTTTTTTTCTAGTGCTGCTTTTACTTGGTCAATTGAGTATACCTTTCCTTTGCCCATGCTACTTAGGCACTTCTTCGTACTTTTCCCCATAAGCTAGCTTCAATGCAGATTTATCTATCTGGAAAATGGGAAAAAGTGCGGTTGAGGTTATTATGAATGGTCCTTCCACTTAAGAGTCCAGAAGCATCACATCGTCAAACTCTGATATTAAGGGTGCGCTAGCAGGCTTGACCATAAGGGTGAGGGTGAGCCATCCGAACTCTCAACAATAGGAGAGGTAACGTGCGAGGATAGGAGAAAATCTCTTTTGGGGTAGGGGGTGATGTTATGAACCCACTCTCCCAACCAAAGAAGGGGGAGGGGCCCCAAAAGAGAGGAACTTGAAGAACTAAAGGACCGATAGGGACTCACTATTCATATGGTGAGGGTCGCCATCGCCACCATAGAAAAAGCACCTTATCACCGAAGCTAACTACTCACCCAACCTGACACGGAAATAATATGGCTTATCACTCGTCCAGGTAAGTACAGTTTGACGTATCAATAAAGGACAATTTTTTCTTATCGAATAAATAACTCAACGAAGAAATAACTTGATGTGCCCCAAAAAGAAATGAATTACAAAGTTGCTTTCTCTCCAATCCAGAAAGGAGAAGTGTGTGTAGAGCTGATGCCTCTCCTTGAGAAAGGTTGTGTTTTGTAGTCGCTTGACTAAAACCCAGTATATATATATATATATATATATAGGCAGCAACTACGAGATCGTACCACCTGTTGCCACTGGGTTTTAGTCAAGCGAATACAAAACACAACCTTTCTAAAGAGAGAAAGCACGTATATATATATATATATCTATATATATATATATATATATATATATATATATATATATATATATATATATATATATATATATATATATATATATATATATATATATATATATATATATATATAAATTCACCAGTATGGCTTATCACTCAAGTCTTTCTATCAAATATCTCATCCACTCGAATAGGTCAACTCAAATCAACACCTCATTTTCACACCTCAATTTCCCAATCTGACAACTTTTTTTATAACCTCTAAGAAGAAAGAAAAGCATCAAGTACATATATAAAGAATGACCATCAATGTAGACCGAAACACTTACTCGATCTTCTCTTTCCTCGATGCGTAATTACATAAATAATAAAGCATTTCTATCCACATGTTCCATTTAGGAATAGCCAAAAGCTACGCATGAAGACCTTCAATGTCATTACAGGTGGGCATCATGGCGTCACGGGAAACAACTGAAATGACTACCAGACTAAAGTCCCTATCTATCGGCCAAGCGCATCCCATCTTACTATCCTTCCCGGCTCCTTGATTTTTGATCCTCATACCACTTCGATGATACCACTTCTTGTCGATATTTGCTTCCTGTGCTTATTTTCTCACCTTCCAATTACTAGCCAATTAAAACACCAATCCACTTGATTACATTGTGTCTATGATACTTCTTTTCTCACCTTCCCCATTTCATTTTCCAACACCAATTACTACATCTTATTTCCATTTCCTTACTGCTGCAGTTAGACTTCCTGCTTATATTCAACAGGGAAGCATCTACATTAGGTACACCTAAGGAACGGGAAAACATCAGAAGAATTGGGTGGGCCTCTCAAGCTGGGTTAGTTTACCTTTAGATACAACATGACACACACTAGCACCTCACCACACGACACTAGCACCAATGCGGTAACGGTGTGTAGCCTCCGGAGGACATAGAGGAATAGCCCATCATCTACGATGACCCAACTCCCATCAACTTACGAGTGGCTATAACAAAATTGACTTCCTCCTACTGGTCCTGCATCAGCCTACACCAATGGTTCTCGGCCTCCGGAGGACACCATTCCTAATTTAAGTTTGTTTCGCCTCGTAAGGTAAAGCTCAACCCAATAACCTAATAGTAGTGTTGTAGGGTAAAGCTCATCTCCATGACCAGTGTATGACTGTCGTGAAGTGCCATTGTGGAAGTGTGCTTAAGTCCCACTGTAATGAATATATAAGGTCATTTTCTAAGTAATGCCTGCTCTTTTCGATAACATGCACTTTCCTTTCCCATTACTAAATAGCATAGTAGTGTGTATTATGTCTAGTGTGAAAAGTTCTTAATATGTGTTCTAATACCCTAGTATTGTACGTCAAAGTAAAGCTGATTAGTAGCCTTATCTGAGAACACAAGCTATTCTGCAATACAAGCCTTAGTATTAGTAGTAGCTATTATGTAGAGTCAAACCCCAGTTAATATGAATTCCTAATAAGCTAGTATGGTCCATTGTATTAAAGCTTAGTAGGCTCTTCCTACCTTTGACCAGTGATTCACTTTCTTTGACTAGCGCTTGACTAGAAATAAGTTCCTAAAGGAGCATAAAAGGTTGTTTCATAGTTGAAGTGGAAAGATGAGGGGAATCATGTTCCTACACAAAGAGAAAGGAGCTTCCTGACAAGCCTGGAAAGAAGTATATGTAGACCTGACTGAGCTGTGGGGTAGGTGTTTTTTCAGGGAAGAGGTATAGCGTCTCAGGGGTAGGTCAGGTAGAAGGGCAGAGTAGGTTGGGTTAAAGGGAAGAGGCATAGGGCTCCTTGTGAGGGAAGATGTAGGGCAGAACGCTCCTTTCCCTGTGTCGAAAAAGAAAATATAAGTGCCTAAATAAGAAAAAGAAAACGATAAGTAAAGACTAATGGATGAGAGTAAAGAAATAAATATTTCCATGAAGTCAACCTCCATAGTCACCATATTTTCCAAATAATATTGGAAAACTTCAATTTGTGAAAATTCATGAATTCCTAAAAGTGGAAAGAAGACTATAACGATATGAAAAAGGAAAATTAATAAATGAGTGGACTTGTTCTTAACAAAAGGAAGGGGATGGGCCCGAATTTTCCTCCCCTCTGAACGGATCTTTTATTGTCTATTCCTTTTGTCTCTAGACTAAATCTTTTTAGTAGGGCAGGTTCGGGAAGAATCTATAGAAGAAAGTTGTTGATATGTTTTTAGTAGAGCAGGTTCGAGCAGCTTCGGGCAGCTTTGGTGAAGGCTTGGCTTGTCTAAACAATGGCTTGGATGACCTCTTGAGATATATAAGCTAAATTAACTCTCTTTAGGAGTCTGAAGGTAAGAGAACCCCTTAGTAAAGAGTGAAACCTCTCAATGAATTATGTCTGGATCTGTACATCACAGTTCTTTTTGTGTCTGTGTCTGGATTGAAAGTGATATGAGCTTTCTCGCTTCCTCTTTAATGGGTGAAAAGTCCGGGTCAAGAGTTAATGGCTAATAGTAAAGTTAAGTGGATATTATATATATTTATAAGAGTATAAAAAGAGAATAACTGATGAAATATATTTATATATGGGTTGTTGGTTGCTTACTAAAGAGGAAGGGTCCCTAGATATGGTTAAAAAGGGTATATAGAGTCTCCCGGTCATAGGAGGAGCCATGAGAGAACAATCCCAAAAACTAAATATTTCCATGCCTAAGTCAATGAATAAGTTTCCAAGTTCAAAAAATATTCCCCTATCTATGTTCATGTGGGTGGGAAGACTTCCTTCTTTCAGTGATGCCCCCATTCCATGCTATGTCAATCCATCCCATCCATACATAAAGTGCTTCTTTGATAGGGAGGGATGGCAAGGCTCATTTTGGCATATATATATGTGGATTAACTGAGGTGCATTAGTGATGAAATGCGAGACCAACTCGCTCAGTTTGGAACCTCAGCTTAGGATATCATAATCTTACCTCAACATGCATAAGGTCAGCATGGGTATGAAATTACCCATAAGTTCAGCTGGGTGAGATTATTTCATCCCAATCCTGACTGCTTTGGTGGAGGTAGGTGGCTCTGGGGTTGAGTATGGTGTAGTTAAGAGTGACGAACATCTCATTGAATAATAGTTCAGGGTGGTCGCTCCCCCTCCCTACTTGGCCTCAGGTAAGGCCAACCTACCTTCCTTTCAAGGCCTGAAGTATTCACCTTCAAAAATTAGGACCTTCCATATAGATGTATATATGCTTTATGTCTTCACCTTTCAACTTGAATTAGATATGCCATAAATGAGGTAAATTAGGATCATATCTGTAAGGCTGTTAGATTCTCTAAGGGTTGGTTAGGATCAGGTCAGACAAACCCCTCTAGCTAGCTCACGGGTTACCTTTAAGGACCCGGTCTAGGGCTAACTTTCCCTTCACGCGCTACCTACGCTCTAGCTTTCCTTTCAATAAAATAGAGAAATGAATCGAAGACGCAATACTAGTATCCATCCTTCCTATCAATAGGCTCATCAACCAACCCAACAAGGAAGGTAATATTGGCCAACCCAGTTGCCTTCTCATGAATTTCATATTCTTTTTCCCCTATTAGCCATTTATTCTTTAGCCCCTCACCCTTTAGTTTCATATGGGAAGGGAATAGGATTAATAACACTTATTATGAATAGGATTTAGACCCAACCCTCCAAACTGGGTGCTAGTTCAACCCAAATGTGGTGCTATGAGAACATACCCTTAATTTATGTTTTATACCATGGCTGACAGAGAATTATTGTTACAAAAAGGAAGGTTGAGGCCAGACAAACCCCTTCAAACAGACCCATACCTTTTGCTTCAGGCTTCTCAAAACGTTATACCTTTTGATTCTAGATGAATATATGCATGTTGTATATTATTTAAGATATTCCTTATAGGCTTTAGTTACAACCACCACTCCTTACTTCGCACAACTCCAATAAAATTTAGTGTTGACATTATCAAACAACTGAAACACATGCCCTTCTTGCATTGAGGGAGCCCACCTAATTCAACCTACTTGATGAATTTTTGTTTTGCAGATACCACCAATCTACTTATTACTAGTATTCACCCTTATTGTTTATGTAATCATGGTAATAAAATTCACTATAATATCACGAAGCTACTAGTCTGATCTCCATGTAAGCTGATGAGATACGGACTAGAAAACCCAATGAATTTGCAACATGAATAAGGGAAATCAATAGGACTTATTATGATACAAGTGGTGATTCAAATAAATGGATATCACGAGGCTTAGGTCATATTATTACATGTACTATGATTACATTATATCCAATCTCATTCATATAGTACTGTGATTATACTGTTGTATTGAGTATACAAGCTTATTGATTTAAGTACCAGTGATTACTAGCATATCTATACTTATTATAATGGTATTACTAGTACTTTTATCACCATTCAACTCATAAACGGTGTTATACTTATAAAGCATAGTACATCTATCCCTGAACAAGGCTTTTACTCATATAGCTCTTAGAAGCATCATGTTACAACTATTCCACATAGCAGTAATGATCCTTACTAGTAACACGATTAGAGTTATGTACATAAAATAGTATGATTACCCTTGCTTAAGCTACATTAAAGCATGGTTATAAGTGAATGCCTAATGATCCCTAATGATGAATTACAACCATTAATTTACATGAGTACTTGTATAAGATTACTTCAAACTCTATACTGTGATACGAAGCCCTATAAATACCTATGATTTCCATTACTTATACTCATAACTAATCTAAGAATAATGAACACGTGATCAGTTAAGGAACATAATTGTATGTAATACGAGTGCTTACATATTATGAATAGTAATCATAAGTCCCTAATGTATAAGCATATCATAGACTACCTTATTGAAATATGGGCTTGTTAGTTCATTAACACCTCATATATGTACAAGGGTATATATTAGTCTTATTCCCATTACTTCACCTAATTCAAGCTTACTAGTCATATTGGCTAACTCTATACCACTTATGGATAGTATGTTTCCCTAATTACTATGATTACACTACGTGCTTTCTCGAGCTATCAGTAATGAAAGTTGTATGTTATGTAGAAACCAGCTTATTTGATTAAGGTTATGATTACAGTTATATTAGCTAACTTGTTCGTATAAGCATTGTTTTACTCATTGGTTGACTTGTGGCTATTTCTACAATGAAAAGTATTGTTAAATATGAGATACATATAAGGTCTCACGTATGGTAACAAGAAGGGATCAAACCTTACTAAGATTAATCACACAAGTGGTACTATTCAAGCAATCAGTACGTATACCTTATAGTACCCCCGTAGCTTATTCACATATCAGTTACAAAGGTGATACTACTCATACAGTATAATAGAGTAGAATCATAATACGATGTTTACATAATGAATAAAACTAGCATAACTCCAAGTTACCTAGTCATCTTATAACACATATCCTGGTAATATGGTAAACTAAAAAAAGGGAGTTAGCTCAACTACTAGTAATAAGTAGAACCCCTTTCATTAGGCTATTATCACTGTTGATTACATACGGGTTAAGTGTGACTTAGGTTGGCATGATGAATAAGCTTGATTACTTATCTTATACAGTTCTTCCCATTGATTCCTTATCTATACTACTTGCTTTAATAGGGCTTCTATGAAATAATTATGGTTTTTGTACGATTATAATAAGGATATGAAAGCTTATTATCTTGGTTTGATTAAGCTCTTTAGAATCAATAGTATACTCTATCTTATCATGTTGTTCCAATGAGATAGTAACACTGAATCCTATGATTAGTAATGTTCCTTTGTTATGGCACTGATACTGTGGAATTGGTTACGATAAGGTCAATACAATCCAATCATGTATGCGTAATACAGACATCAGTAATTAGTACTAGTCTTATTACCCTTAATAATTGTGATTACTAAGGGAATGAAACCACCAATGATGCTTACTAAGCTTTATATGCCCATACCTATGCTAATCACGTAAGTAACAAGAAAGCTCAGTACTCCAGCTAGCTAAGAACAGTATAGAGCTTCATTATACCTAATATGTATGACTAATCATGAGCTTACCTATAAAAACTAGTATAGATTAGTTATTTGGAATATTACAATATCACTTAATGATTGATTGTAAGTACATGGATTCTAATCATTAGTAAGAGTTTTTACACCACTATTATGTAGAGATTTATTAGGTTGACACTTATCCTTAGAACCTTGTGGTTATAACAACTTCGATATCTATTGGTATAATTCAATATGAGATTACTGGTATTGAGATCATAGAGTAGCATATGATAACCTATTTCATATCATAGTTAATAGAATAGGTAAACACACTATCTTTACTTTCATTTCCATTAGCTTGAATAGGTTGATAAAGCGTAACATACTTATACTATCTATTATGTAAACACCATTCATTACCATTACTAACAAGTTTGGGATATGGATTGACAAGGATTCTCTTTTTGTAACTATGGAGTTTTATTGAGATCACCTATTTTATTGCACTCCATGTATACACCTTATTGATCTACCAGCTACGGTAAAAGTAAGACCATTACTCTATGTGTAATTTAAGTGGCCCAATGATTTTGTATTATTTACATAGCTTATGATAGAATAGGTCTCATCCTTGTTGTATATTATGAAATCCATTTCATATATGTGTCCATTTGTTCATACCTTATTCCAAGAGTCCTTGGTATGATACAGGTACCAATATGAGCAATTAAGGTTGATACAAGTGACATGCCCATATGTTCTATCCATAATCATTACTATTGTATAATACATATGATTCCACTTATAGCTAGTTACATATCAATGGCATTACTAGTCTATTACTCCTACTAATCAACCTAATTAGTTCACTTGATAGCTTATATTAACGGTATTAACTAGTGTGAATATACGGAATCCACAGTATATCATGTACAGAACATAGGTTGCGCTAGTTTAACTGAATGTATTCATTACGAATAATACATCACATTGATACAAGATTTTAACCTAGCCTTGAATATGGAAATCTTATAACCCATACTGTAACCCATTATGTATATCAAGATATTACCATTGTATTCATTTCCTATAATATGAAACCCACTTTATGGGAAACATATTACTGTTCAAATGTGTTACCATGAAATGATAAACCAAGCATAGTTATTTCCATTCAATGTAGAAACCAGTCTTACTCCTACCAATTAATGAAACCTTGTATGTAAAGGTCATGTTGTATTCACACCTTAATAAGATTCCATGGAGATCATAGTATCAATAAGGTGACTCATTCCAGTATCTTAGCTCATCACCATCAAAGAAGCTTACTATTAACCTGTATCAAACTAAAGGGGTTCAATTCCACACATCATGTTAGTACTATTCATTGTGCTTCGCAGCTTATTCTCTAATCAAACTATCACCTGTGATCCTTAGTTATGATATATATAGTATCATATCCATTACGTTTTTCATCTTCATAATGAGTTAACACAGTGTATGGTATCATGTTAATACGTTGTATCCATAATAGAATATCATAGAATAGTGGAAGTAATGGGAATCTAAGCTCGTAATAAGGGTCATATTGGTTCCATATGAATATATGATATTAGGGATATGTAGTAATAAAAAACCCTATAGAGCTTATATATGGAATTGGAACATGTCATATATGGTATTCATACAAGTACTATCATGTATGGGTAATATAGTATCATATTAGTTATGACTCTGCTTAGTCTATCGTATCCAATAGAAACAAGTGCTATCCATATGTAACAATAGAAGGAACATGATTAGCTTACTAGTGTATAATGACTGTATTTATAGTAATGAATATGAAGCTTGCAACACGTTCAACTCCTAGGAACAAGGTAATCTCAATATAAGAATCTCTTTTGTACTATTACACTTGTTATAAGCTCATATTAAGCGTGAATGATATCTGTATATTGAAACAATAAGTATGTGATAACCATGATGTTTCCGTAATTATGATGCATACATAATCAATAGCAATTTGAATAGAGTCAAGTTTACAAAGCTATGTGTGTTTACCTATTAGCTGTAATATAAAACATGCTTGAACTCCATTGTATTACCTAGTATAAGCTTGAATACTATTGGTCACATGTTAAGCTATTGTATAGATGGCTTTAGTTCTACTATCATGTGTTACATGGGTTTCAGTGTTATAATACATAATTACCCTAATCTATACCCATCATATTAATACACGTATATTACTAATATATAAGCAAGAGTAACCTTATTTCACATAAGCTTAGAGCTCATAGATATCTATATGACTCATATCGTTGTTTATTAATAATATATAGATCATTGAGTACATGATATAAGCATAATCAATATGCGTCTAATAAAGCATATTGATATAATCATCACCCCTTTCATGCTTATTCCACGTATTTGATATAATGATTAATGATAACCTTAATCAACAGGATCACCCTTTTCAACATGTAAGCTATTGAAAATGAAATAATTCCCTTGTATCATCCTAATAAGGGTATATAGTGAATCACCTGTTTAGTGATACTAATAAAAATATATGTAATCATTGAATATGGACTAATAAATATGATAAGCCCATACGGGTGTTATGTTACCCTTGTTAGATTGGCTTAATGAAAAGGATAGTACTAGTACCATTATCTCTACTAGTTACCTATGATAAGATAATTAAATCCATGTATATACTTTTAACCTATCTGATTACTTGATATGAGCTCATAAGTTTCCATGGTATTACTTCACACCTTTCATAACATAACAATGTGATAATCTTATATGTGTTGCTGAGCTTAACCCTATGTGTTTATCTGTAATCAATTACACACGTTATTAGTAATGCTTATACTATACTTAAGCTGGGAATCCTGGTAATCAATATGAGCATGTGATATGTACTTGTATAAAAAACCTATACATTGAATATGATAGTAATCACTTCTTATTACGATAGTTTAGTTCTAGTTATTCAGAGATTACACTCTTCTCTGTATTATAGTTGTACCAATATTAGGTAATTACAGTGAAAGTTGTGTAATACAATCTAACCTATATGAATAATTACACATAATAAGGTTCAACATATCACTTACCTAGTAATGGAGGGAGACTATGTATGGCTAGTATATTAAGGCTTATTTCCATGGATCTAAGGTGAAGACTGAAGCTAGTAGTACTTACTGTATGGACTTAACATTCAATACATTCTCGGTCATAGCTTGCTTTGGAAACTATGCTTGGTGGCTGCTTGAATCCGTAGTTGTAAGTGTGAGGTAGTTGGTGCAGTAATAATTTCTACTCTGTGCATGAACCTATCTACTGAACCTATAATTCATGCATTCATGAAATATATGTGATACAAATTTCCAGCAGTCAATGCTATAAGGTCAGTGCTCTAAAACCTATACTAAGTTACTAGTTGTAAGTCCCAGGAGGATGTATGTAACCAACAGTTAGATATTCCCCACACCCGGGAGGTAGGTGTTCATGCCCAGTTTTCACATCTAGGAGTTGATGCCAGGAATCACAAGATTTCTTGACCAAAAGGAGAGGCCCAATAGGGACTCAATCGAGCTTACGAGGGAGAGGAATTGATGCTAATACTTGATCAGTCGATCCAAGAGTCGTTGCACTCGATGTCCACCAGTCATTGCCAAGAGCTGCTAGTAATAATACCTAGTCATAGCCTTTTGTCTTTTCTAATAGTCACCGAGTTGAAGGACGAGTGGATGGCAAAGTGCCAGGACAAGTCCAAGTTGAAGGAAAATTTGATCACTTTATATACTTGCACCCCGACGGATTGGCTAAGCTGGGGCAGACTAAATAAATAAAGCTAATAGAAGGTAAGGCATATCTAATCTAATAATCAGACTACCTAATAGAGAATACTACCTAACAAGGCTAGATGTTATAGGGTTATGGGGTGCATGAATTAAAGGGTAAGCCCGTCTAATGAAAGACATATGGCACTAGTACATTTGGTGGAAATTCTGACACTTTGGTTCCGACACTTTTGACCAAATGTCAGAAATTTCCCCAAAATTTATCAATTTTTCAAATCCCGGCCACAACTATCGCTATACCGATGTTTGGAGACAAGTGTCGGTATTGCAACACATAGAAGTTAGTGTTGGTTTTGCAACGTTTGTAGCAAAACGTCAGAATTGCGACATTTTGGGAAAAAGCATCGGAATTGTGACGGATTAGAGCTATGTGTTGCTATTGCGACGTTTGGAGGAAAACGTCACTATCGCGACAGTTTGGGCAAAATTGTCGCTATTGCGATAGTTTGGGAACGATCGTCGCTATTGCGACAGTTTGGGCTAAGTTTCGCTCTTGCGATGGTTTGGGCTAAGTTTTGCTCTTGCGACAGCTTGGGCTAAGTGTCGCTATTGCGACGGTTTGTAAATTAATTTCTTTGGCCTCTCCTTTAATAAATAATAATCTAACTTAGGTCCCCTTTTTGAATGCTTGGAGCAACATAATAAGATATCTTTAGTTGACATATCACATTGTGATGAAGATGGAAGGTGGTTATGATGGGACTTATAAGTAGTTTCATAAAATATTAAAGATGTGATGCGCTCACTCCTTGGTTCACTTTTAATGTGTGCCCCCAACCAAGGTCGAGCGCGTCGTGTCATGCAGTGTGAGGTCACCTGATCGGGCACGTTCAGGTGGGGCCATTTCGTTCGAGGGCACCTGTATTGATTTTGCTAAGTTGTGACCGCCCGGGTGTCTTGCGCACGTTCGGGTGGCCCGTTTGCCATTTTATCCCTTGTGGCATCTTTCGTTCGGGCGCGCCGTACTATCACACCATGTGAGGTCGCCCGACCGGGCATGTTCGAGTCGGGCCATTTCGTTCAAGGGTGCCCATATCAGTTTTACTAAGTTGTGACCACCCGGGTCCCTTGTGCACGTTCGAGTGGCCTATTTTCCGTTTTCTCCCTTGTGGCATCGTTTGGTCAGGCGCACTGTGTCGCGCTGTGTGAGGTCGCCTGACCGGGCACGTTCGAGTTGGGTCGAGCTATTTCGTTCGAGGGCGCCCATATCAGTTTTGCTAAGTTGTGACTGCTTGGTGCCTTGTGCACGTTCACGTGGCCCATTTTCCGTTTTCTCCCTTGTGGCATCATTCGGTCGGGTGCGCCGTGTCGCGTCGTGTGAGGTCACCCGACTAGGCGTGTTCAAGTTGGGTTGTTTTGTTCGAGGGCGCCCATATCAGTTTTGCTAGGTTGTGGCCGCCTAGGTGCCTTGTGCACGTTCAGGTGGCCCGTTTTTCGTTTGCTCCCTTGTGGCATCATTCTGTCAGGCACGTCGTGTCGCGCTGTGTGAGGTTGCCCAACCGAGCGCATTCATGTCGAGCCATTTCGTTTGAGGGCACCTGTATCAGTCTTGCTAAGTTGTGACTGCCCGAGTGCCTTGCACATGTTCTAGTGGCTTGTTTGCTATTTTCTCCCTTGTGGCATCGTTTGGTTGGGTGCGTCGTGTCGTGCCGTGTGAGGTCGCCCGACCAGGCGCATTCAGGTCGGGTTGTTTCGTTCGAGGGTGCCTGTATCAGTTTTGCTAAGTTGTGACCACCTGGGTGCCTTGTGCACGTTTGGGTGGCCGGTTTTCCATTTTCTCCCTTGTGGCATCGTTTGGTCGGGCATGCCATGTCATGCCATACTGTGAGGTCGCCCGACCGGGCGCATTTGGGTAGGGCCGTTTAGTTCGAGGGCATCCATATCAATTTTGCTAAGTTGTGACCGCCCGGGTGCCTTGTGCACGTTTGCGTGACCCATTTGCGATTTGCTCCCTTGTGGCATCGTTCGGTCGAGCACGTCGTGTCGTGCCCTGTGAGGTCGCCTGACTGGGCGTGTTCGGGTCAGGTCAAGTCGTTTCGTTCGAGGGCGCCCATATCATTTTTTCTAAGTTGTGACTACCCGGGTGCCTTGTGCACATTTGGGTAGCTCATTTGCTGTTTGCTCCCTTGTGGAATCGACATTTGTTGGGGCGCATTGTGTCACGTCGCGTGAGGTTGATGCCCAACCGGGCACGTTCCAATCGGGCCATTTCGTTCGAGGGCGCCCGTATCAGGTTTGCTATGTTGTGACCACCTGGGTCCCTTATGCACGTTCGGACAACCCGTTTGCTGTTAGCTCCCTTGTGGCATCGTTCAGTCGAGCGCACCGTGTGAGGTCGCCCAACCAGGTGCGGTCAGGTCAGGTCGTTTTGTTCGAAAGCACCTGTATCAGTTTTGCTAAGTTGTGACATCCCGACTGCCTTGTGCACGTTCAGGCGGCCCGTTTTCCATTTCCTCCCTTATGGCATCGTTCGCTCGGGCACACCGTATCACACCATGTGAGGTCGCACGATCGGGCGCATTCAGGTTGAGCCGTTTCGTTCGAGGGCACCCGTATCAGTTTTGCTAAGTTGTGACTGCCCAGGTGCATTGTGCACGTTCGGGTGGCCTGTTTGCCATTTTCTCCCTTGTGGCATCGTTCGGTCGGGCACGCCGTACTATCACACCATGTGAGGTCACCCGACTGGGCGTGTTTGGGTCTGGCCATTTCATTCAAGGGTGCCCGTATCAGTTTTTCTAAGTTGTAACTGCCCGGTTCCCTTATGCACGTTCGGGTGGCCCGTTTGCTATTTGCTCCTTTGTGGCATCATTTGGTCGGGCGCACTGTGTCGTGCCATGTGAGGTCGTACGACTGCGCGCATTCGAGTCGGGTCGGGCTGTTTCATTCAAGGGCGCCTGGATCAGTTTTGCTAAGTTGTGACCGCCCGGGTGCCTTATGCAAGTTCAGGTGGCCCATTTGCTATTTTCTCCCTTGTGGCATCATTCAGTCGGGCGCGTTGTGTCGTGCCATGTGAAGTCGCCTGACTAGGAGCATTCAGGTTGGGTCGTTTCGTTCGAGGGTGCATGTATCAGTTTTGCTAATTTGTGACCACCCGGGTGCCTTGTGCACGTTCAGGTGGCCCATTTGCCATTTTCTCCCTTGTGGCATCATTCGGTCGGGTGCGTCGTGTCGCGCCGTGTGAGGTCGCCCGACCAGGCGCGTTCAGGTCAGGCCATTTCATTCGAGGGCGCCCGTATCAGTTTTGCTAAGTTGTGACCACCCGGGTGCCTTATGCACGTTCGGGTGGCCCGTTTTCCATTTGCTCCCTTGTGGCATCGTTTGGTTCGGCGAGCTATGTCGTGCCGTGTGAGGTCACCCAACCGGGTGCATTCAGGTCGGGTCATTTCGTTTGAGGGCGCATGTATCATTTTTGCTAAGTTGTGACCGCCTGAGAGCCTTGTGCATATTTGGGTGGCCCGCTTTCCATTTTCTCCCTTGTGGCATCGTTTGGTTCGCCACACCCTGTCACGTTGTACTGTGAGGCTGCCCAACTAGACGCATTTGGGTCAGGCCGTTTCGTTCGAGGGTGCCCGTATCAATTTTGCTAAGTTGTGACCACCTGGGTGCCTTGTGCATGTTTGGGCGGCCCATTTTTAATTTTCTCTGTTGTGGCATCATTCGGTCGAGCGCACCATGTCACGCCGTCTGAGGTCACCCAACCAGGCGCGTTCGGGTCGAGTCGGGCTGTTTTGTCTGAGGGCACCCGTATCAGTTTTGCTAAGTTGTGACCGCCTGGGTCCCTTTTGCACGTTCGGGCAGCCCATTTTCCATTTTCTCCCTTGTGGCATTGTTCAGTCGAGTGTGTCGTGTCGCACCGTGTGAGGTCACCTGACCGGGCGCGTTCGGGTCAGACTGTTTCGTTCGAGGGTGCCCATATTAGTTTTGCTAAGTTGTGACCGCCCGGGTGCCTTGTGCACATTTGGGAGGCCCGTTTTCCGTTTTCTCCCTTGTGGCATCATTCGGTCGGGCGTGCCGTGTTGCGCCATGTGAGGTCACCCAATCGAGCGCATTCAGGTCGGGCCGTTTTGTTCGAAGGCACCTGTATCAGTTTTGCTAAGTTGTGACCGCCCGGGTTCCTTGTGCACATTCGGGTGGCTCGTTTGCCATTTGCTCCCTTGTGGCATCGTTCGATCGGGCACACCATACTATCGCACCATGTGAGGTCACCCGACTGGGCGAGTTCAGGTTGGGCCGTTTCGTTCAAGGATGCCCGTATCAGTTTTGATAAGTTGTGACCGCCCGAGTCCCTTGTGCACGTTCGGGTGGCCCATTTTCCGTTTTCTCCCTTGTGGCATCATTCAGTTGGGCGAGCCGTGCTGCGCCGTGTGAGGTCACCCGACCGAGCGCATTCGGGTTGGGTCGGTCCATTTCGTTCGAGGGCACTGTATCAATTTTGCTAAGTTGTGACCACCCGGGTGCCTTGTGCACGTTCGGGTGGCCAGTTTGCCGTTTCCTCCCTTATGGCATCGTTCAGTCGGGCGTGCCGTGTCACACCGTACTGTGAGGTCGCCCGACCGAGCAATTTCAAGTCGGGCCGCTTCGTTCGAGGGTGCCTGTATCAGTTTTGCTAAGTTGTGACCACCCGGGTGCCTTATGCACGTTCGGGTGGCCCGTTTTCCATTTGCTCCCTTGTGGCATCATTCGGTCAGGTGAGTTGTGTCGCATCATGTGAGGTCGCTCAACCGGGCACGTTCATGCTGGGCCATTTCATTTGAGGGTGCCCGTATCAGTTTTGCTAAGTTGTGACCCCCCGGGTGCCTTGTACACGTTCGGGTGGCCCGTTTTCCGTTTTCTCCCTTATGGCATTGTTCAGTCGAGTGTGCCATGTCGCGCCATGTGAGGTCACCCAGCCGTTTCATTCGAGGGCGCCCATATCAATTTTGCTAAGTTGTGACCGCCCGGGTGCCTTGTGCACGTTCGGGTGGCTCGTTTTCCATTTTATCCCTTGTGGCATCGTTCAGTCAGGCGCGCCGTGTCACATCGTACTATGAGGTCGCTCGACCGGGCATGTTTGGGTCGGGCCATTTCATTCAAGGGCACCCATATCAATTTTTCTAAGTTGTGACTGCCTAGGTGCCTTGTGCACGTTCGGGCGGCTCGTTTGCTGTTTGCTCCCTTGTGGCATCGTTTGGTCGGGCGCACCATGTCACGCCGTGTGAGGTCGCTCGGCCGAGTGCATTCGGGTCAGGTCGGGCCGTTTAGTTCGAGGGCGCCCATATCATTTTTGATAAGTTGTGACCACCTGGGTGCCTTGTGTATGTTCGGGCGGCTCATTTTTTGTTTGCTCCCTTGTGGCATCGATGTTCGTTTGGGCACGTTGTGTCATGCCGTGTGAGGTTGGGGCCCAACCGGGTGCGTTCTGGTCGGGTCATTTCATTCGAGTGCACCCGTATTAGTTTTGCGAAGTTGTGACCGCCTGGGTCCCTTGTGCACATCTGCACGGTCTGTTTTCCATTTACTCCCTTGTGGCATCGTTTGGTTGAGCGCGCCGTGTCGCGCTGTGTGAGGTCGCGCGACCGGGCACATTCGGGTCGGGCCATTTCGTTCGAGGGTGCCTGTATTAGTTTTGCTAAGTTGTGACTGCCTAGGTGCCTTGTGCACGTTCGAGCGGCCTGTTTTCCATTTTCTCCCTTGTGGCATCGTTCGTTCGAGCACGCCGTACTATCGCACCATGTGAGGTCGCCTGACCGGGCATGTTCAGGTCAGGCCATTTCGTTCAAGGGTGCCCATATCAGTTTTGCTAAGTTGTGACCACCTAGGTCCCTTGTGCACGTTCGGGTGGCCTATTTTTTGTTTGCTTTATTGTGGCATCGTTCAGTCGGGCGTGCCATGTCGCGCCGTGTGAGGTCGCCCGACTGGGCACGTTCTGGTCAGGTCGGGCCATTTCGTTCGAGGGTGCCCGTATCAGTTTTGCTAAGTTGTGACCACTCGAGTGCCTTGTGCACATTCACGCGGCCCGTTTGCCATTTTCTCCCTTGTGGCATCGTTCGGTCGGGCGCACTGTGTTGCGCCGTGTGAGGTTGCCCGATCAGGCGCATTCAGGTCGGGTCGTTTTGTTCGAGGGCGCCCATATCAGTTTTGCTAAGTTGTGACCGCCTGAGTGCCTTGTGCATGTTCAGGTGGCCCATTTTTCATTTGCTCCCTTGTGGCATCATTCGTTCAGGCACGCCATGTGAGGTTTTGCTAAGTTGTGACCGCCCGGGTGCCTTGTGCACGTTTGGGTGGCCCGTTTTCCATTTTCTCCCTTGTGGCATTGTTTGGTCGGGCACACCGTGTCGCACTGTACTGTGAGGTTTCTCGACCGAGCGCGTTTGGGTTGGGTAGTTTCGTTCGAGGGTGCCTGTATACGTTTTGCTAAGTTGTAACCACCCAAGTGCCTTGTGCATGTTTGGGTGGCCCGTTTTCCATTTTCTCCCTTGTGGCATCGTTCGGTCAGGTGCACCATGTCATACCGTACTATAAGGTCGCCCGACCGAGCGCGTTCAGGTCGGGTCGTTTCGTTCGAGGGCACCTATATCAATTTTGCTAAATTGTGACCACACAGGTGCCTTGTGCATGTTCGGGCGGTCCTTTTGCCGTTTGCTCCCTTGTGGTATCGTTTAGTTGGGCACGCCGTGTCGCGCCATGTGAGGTCGCCTGACTGGGCGTGTTCGAGTCGGGTCGGTACATTTCGTTCGAGGGCGCCTGTATCAGTTTTGCTAAGTTGTGACTGCTCGGGTGCCTGGTGCATGTTTGGGTAGCTCATTTGTTGTTTGCTCCCTTGTGGCATCGACGTTCGTTCGGGCACGTTGTGTCACACCGTGTGAGGTCGGCACCCAACCGGGCGCGTTCCGGTGGGGCCATTTCGTTCGAGGGCACTTGTATTAGTTTTTTTATGTTGTGACCACCTGGGTCCTTATGCACATTCGGGCAGCCCGTTTGCTGTTTTCTCCCTTGTGGCATCGTTTGGTCGAGCGCGCCATGTGAGGTCGCCCAACCAGGCGCATTCAGGTTGGGTTGTTTCGTTCGAGTGCACCTGTATCAGTTTTGCTAAGTTGTGATCGCTTGGGTGCCTTGTGAATGTTCGGGCAACCCATTTTCCATTTGTTCCCTTATGGCATCGTTTGGTCGGGAGCGCCATGTCGCGCCGTGTGAGGTCGCCCGACCGGGCAAGTTTAGGTTGGGCCATTTTGTTCGAGGGCACCCATATTAGTTCTGTTAAGTTGTGACTGCCCGGGTGCCTTGTGCACGTTCGGGTGTCATGTTTGTCGTTTGATCCCTTTTGGCATCGTTCGGCCAGGCGCGCTGTACTGTCACACCGTGTGAGGTCACCCGACCGGGCGCGTTCGAGTCGGGCTGTTTCGTTCGAGGGTGCCTGTATCAGTTTTTCTAAGTTGTGACCACCCGAGTCCCTTATGCACGTTCGAGCGGCCCATTTGCCATTTTATCCCTTATGGCATCATTCGGTCGGGCGCGCCGTGTCGCGCCGTGTGAGGTCGCCCGACCAGGCGCGTTCAGGTCGGCCCATTTCGTTCGAGGGCGTCCGTATTAGTTTTGCTAAGTTGTGACCACCTGGGTGCCTTGTGCAGGTTCAGGTGGCCCGTTTTCCATTTTCTCCCTTGTGGCATCATTCGGTCCAGCGCGCTGTGTTGCGCCGTGTGAAGTCACCCAACTGGGCGCATTCAGGTTGGGTCATTTCGTTTGAGGGCTCATGTATCAGTTTTGTTAAGTTGTGACCGCCCGAGTGCCTTGTGCATGTTTGGGTGGCCCGCTTTCCATTTTATCCCTTGTGGCATCATTCAGTTTGGCGCACCCGTCGCGTTGTACTGTGAGGCTGCCCAATCGGACGCATTTGGGTCGGGTCGTTTCGTTGGAGGGTACCCGTATCAATTTTGCTAAGTTGTGACCGGCCGGGCGCCTTATGCACGTTCGGGTGGCCCATTTTCCATTTTCTCTGTTGTGGCATCATTCGGTCGAGCACGCCATGTCGCGCCGTGTGAGGTCGCCCAACCAAGCGCGTTCGGGTCGAGTTGGGCCGTTTTGTTTGAGGGCACCCGTATTAGTTTTGCTAAGTTGTGATCGCCCGGGTCCCTTTTGCACATTCACGCAGCCCGTTTGCCATTTTCTCCCTTGTGGCATTGTTCAGTTGCGTGCGCCGTGTTGCGCCATGTGAGGTTGCCCGACCGGGCGTGTTCGAGTCAGACCGTTTCGTTCGAGGGCGCCCGTATCAGTTTTGCTAAGTTGTGACCGCCCGGGTGCCTTGTGCACGTTCGGGCGGCCCATTTTCCATTTTCTCCCTTGTGGCATCGTTCGGTAAGGCGCACCGTGTCGCGCCGTGTGAGGTCACCCAACCGGGTGCATTCAAGTCGAGTCGTTTCGCTCGAGGGCACCCGTATCAGTTTTGCTAAGTTATGACCGCCCGGGTGCCTTGTGCACGTTCAGGTGGCTCGTTTTCCATTTGCTCCCTTGTGGCATCGTTCGATCAGGCGTGCCATACTATCGCACCATGTGAGGTCACCCGACCGGGCGAGTTCGGGTCGGGCCGTTTCGTTCGAGGATGCCCGTATCAATTTTGCTAAGTTGTGACCGCCCGAGTCCCTTATGCACGTTCAGGTGGCCCATTTTCCATTTGCTCCCTTGTGGCATTGTTTAGTTGGGCGTGCCATGTTGTGCCGTGTGAGGTCACCCGACTGAGCGCATTCGGGTCGAGTCGGGCCATTTCGTTCGAGGGCGCTCGTATCAATTTTGCTAAGTTGTGACCACCCGAGTGCCTTGTGCACGTTCGGGCGGCTAGTTTGCCGTTTCCTCCGTTGTGGCATCGTTTGGTCGGGCGTGCCGTGTCACACCGTACTGTGAGGTCGCCCAAACATGCACGTTCAAGTCACGCCGCTTCGTTTGAGGGCGCCTGTATCAGTTTTGCTAAGTTGTGACCACCCGGGTGCCTTATGCACGTTCGGGTGGCCCGTTTGCCATTTTCTCCCTTGTGGCATCATTCGGTCAGGTGCGTTGTGTCGCATCATGTGAGGTCACTTAACCAGGCACGTTTATGTCAGGCCATTTCATTTGAGGGCACCGGTATCAGTTTTTCTAAGTTGTGACCGCCCGGGTGCCTTGTACACATTCGGGTGGCCCGTTTGCCGTTTTCTCCCTTGTGGCATCATTCAGTCGAGTGTGTCATGTCGCACCATGTGAGGTCGCCCGGCCATTTTGTTCGAGGGTGCCCGTATCAGTTTTGCTAAGTTGTGACCGCCCGGGTGCCTTGTGCACGTTCGGGTGGCCCGTTTGCCATTTTCTCCCTTGTGGCATCGTTCGGTCAGGCGCGCCATGTCGCGTCGTACTGTGAGGTCGCTCGACCAGGCATGTTTGGGTCGGTCCATTTCATTCAAGGGCGCCCATATCAATTTTGATAAGTTGTGAACACCTAGGTGCCTTGCGGACGTTCGGGCGGCCTGTTTGTCGTTTGCTCCCTTGTGGCATCGTTCGGTCGGGCGCACCATGTCACGCCGTGTGAGGTCGCTCGACCGGGCACATTCGGGTCAGGTCGGGCCGTTTCGTTCGAGGGCGGCCATATCATTTTTTCTAAGTTGTGACTGCCTGGGTGCCTTGTGCATGTTCGGGCGGCTCATTTTCTTTTTGCTCCCTTGTGGCATCGATGTTCGTTCGGGCGCGTTGTGTCATGCCGTGTGAGGTCGGGGCCCAACCGGGCGCGTTCTGGTCGGGCCGTTTCGTTCAAGTTCCCGTATTAGTTTTGCTAAGTTATGACCACCTGGGTCCCTTGTGCACATCTGCACAGCCTGTTTTCCATTTACTCCCTTGTGGCATCGTTTGGTTGAGTGTGCCGTGTTGCGCCATGTGAGGTCACGCGACCAGGCACGATCGGGTCGGGTCGTTTCATTCAAGTGTGCCTGTATTAGTTTTGCTAAGTTGTGACTGCCCAGGTGCCTTGTGCACGTTCGGGTAGCATGTTTTCCATTTTTTCCCTTGTGGCATCGTTTGTTCAAGCATGCCGTACTATCACACCGTGTGAGGTCGCCCGACCGGGCGCGTTCATGTCGGGCCGTTTCGTTCAAGGGTGCCCGTATCAATTTTTCTAAGTTGTGACCACCTAGGTCCCTTGTGCACGTTCGGGTGGCCTATTTTTTGTTTTCTCCCTTGTGGCATTGTTCGGTCGGGCGTGCCGTGTCACGCCGTGTGAGGTCGCCCGACTAGGCACGTTCGTGTTGAGTCAGGTCGTTTTGTTCGAGGGTGCCCATTTCAGTTTTGCTAAGTTGTGACCACCCGAGTGCCTTGTGCACGTTCACGTGGCCCGTTTTCCATTTTCTCCCTTGTGGCATTCTTCGATTGGGCGCACTATGTTGCACCGTGCGAGGTCGCCCAACCAGGTGCATTCAGGTCAGGTCATTTTGTTTGAGGGTGCCCATATCAGTTTTGCTAAGTTGTGACCGCCTGAGTGCCTTGTGCATGTTCAAGTGGCCCATTTTTCGTTTACTCCCTTGTGGCATCATTCGTTCAGGCACGCCGTGTCGCGCCGTGTGAGGTTTTCCTAAGTTGTGACCACCTGGGCGCCTTGTGCATGTTTGGGTGGCCCATTTTCCATTTTCTCCCTTGTGGCATTGTTCGGTCGGGCACACCGTGTCGCGGCGTACTATGAGGTTGCCCGACCGAGCGCATTCGGGTCGGGCAGTTTCGTTCGAGGGCGCCCGTATTAGTTTTGCTATGTTGTGACCGCCCAAGTGCCTTGTGCACGTTCGGGTGGCCCGTTTTCCATTTTCTCCCTTGTGGCATCGTTCGGTCGAGTGCACCATGTCGCACCGTACTGTAAGGTCGCCCGACCGAGCGTGTTCGGGTCGGTTCGTTTCGTTCGAGGGCACCTGTATCAATTTTGCTAAATTGCGACCACCTGGGTGCCTAGTGCATGTTTGGGTAGCTCATTTGTTGTTTTCTCCCTTGTGGCATCGACGTTCGTTCGGGCGCGTTGTGTCACACCGTGTGAGGTCAGCACCCAACCGGGCGCGTTCCGGTGGGGCCATTTCGTTCGAGGGAACTCGTATCAGTTTTTCTATGTTGTGACCACCTGGGTCCCTTATGCACATTCGGGCAGCCCGTTTGCCGTTTGCTCCCTTGTGGCATCGTTCGGTCGAGCATGCTGTGTGAGGTTGCCCAACCGGGTGCATTCAGGTCGGGCTGTTTCATTCGAGTGCACCTGTATCAGTTTTGCTAAGTTGTGATCACCCGGGTGCCTTGTGCATGTTTGAGCGACCCATTTTCCGTTTGCTCCCTTATGGCATCGTTTGGTTGGGCGCGCCATGTCGTGCCGTGTGAGGTCGCCCAACCGAGCGCGTTCAAGTTGGGCCATTTCGTTCGAGGGCACCCATATTAGTTCTGCTAAGTTGTGACCACCTGGGTGCCTTGTGCACGTTTGGGTGTCTTGTTTGTCATTTGATCCCTTGTGGCATCGTTCGGTCAGGCGCGCCGTACTGTCACACCGTGTAAGGTCACCTGACCCGATGCGTTCGGGTCCGGCTGTTTCGTTCGAGGGTGCCCGTATCAGTTTTGCTAAGTTGTGACCACCCGAGTCCCTTATGCACGTTCGGGTGGCCCATTTGCTATTTTCTCCCTTGTGGCATCGTTCGGTCGGACACGTTGCGTCGTGTCGTGTGAGGTTGCCTGACCGGGTGCATTCAAGTCAGGTCGGGCCGTTTTGTTTGAGGGCGCCCGTATCAATTTTGCTAAGTTGTGACCACCCGAATGCCTTGTGCAAGTTTAGGTGGCCCATTTTCCGTTTGCTCCCTTTTGGCATTATTCAGTCAGGCACGCCGTGTTGCGCCGTGTGAGGTTGCCCGACGAGGCGCATTCAGGTCGAGTCATTTCGTTCTATGGCGCCTATATCAATTTTGATAAGTTGTTACCACCAGGGTGCCTTGTGCACATTCTGGTGGCCCGTCTGCCATTTGCTCCCTTGCGGCATCATTCGGTTGGGCGCGCCGTGTCACGCCATGTGAGGTCGCCTGACTGGGCGCGTTTAGGTCAGGCCATTTCGTTCAAGGGTGCCCATATCAATTTTGCTAAGTTGTGACCACCCGAGTGCCTCGTGCACGTTCAGGTGGCCCGTTTTCTGTTTGCTCCCTTGTGGCATCGTTTGGTTGGGCGCGCCGTGTCGCGCCGTGTGAGGTCACGCAACCGGGCGCGTTCAGGTCAGGCCGTTTCATTCAAGGGCGCCTGTATCAGTTTTGCTAAGTTGTGACCGTCCGGGTGCCTTGTGCATGTTCGGGTGGCCCGTTTTCCATTTTCTCCCCTATGGCATCGTTCGGTTTGGCACGCCGTTTCATGTCGTACTGTGAGGCCGCCCAACTGTGTGCATTTGGGTCAAGACGTTTCGTTTGAGGGCGCCCGTATCAATTTTGCTAAGTTGTGACCGCCCGTGTGCCTTGTGCATGTTCGAGCAGCCCATTTTCCATTTTATCCCTTGTGGCATCATTCAGGCGGGTGCGTCGTGTCGCGCCGTGTGAGGTCACCCAACCAGGCGCGTTCGGGTCGAGTCGGGCGGTTTTGTTCGAGGGTGCCTGTATCAGTTTTGCTAAGTTGTGACTTCCTGGGTCCCTTTTGCACGTTCGAGCGGCCCGTTTTCCATTTTCTCCCTTGTGGCATTGTTCGGTCGAGCATGCCATGTCGCGCCGTGTGAGGTCGCCCGACTGGGCGCATTCGGGTCGGACAGTTTTATTCGAGGGCGTCCGTATTAGTTTTGCTAACTTGTGACCACTCGGGTGCCTTGTACACGTTCAGGTGGCCCGTTTGCCATTTTCTCCATTGTGGCATCGTTCGGTCGGGCGCACTGTGTTGCACCTTGTGAGGTTGCCCGACCGGGTGTGTTCATGTTGGGTCGTTTCGTTCGAGGGCACCCGTATCAATTTTACTAAGTTGTGACTACCCAGGTGCCTTGTGCTCGTTCGAGTGGCCCATTTTTCATTTGCTCCCTTGTGGCATCGTTTGATCGGGTGCGCCATACTATCACACCATGTGAGGTCGCCCAACCGAGCGCATTTGGGTCAACCATTTCATTCGAGGGTGCCCGTATCAGTTTTTCTAAGTTGTGACATCCAGAGTCCCTTGAGCATGTTCAGGTGACCCATTTTCCGTTTTCTCCCTTGTGGCATCGTTTAGTTGGGCATGTCGTGTTGCGCCGTGTGAGGTCGCCCGACCGGGCGTGTTCGGGTCGGGTCGGGCCATTTCGTTCGGGGGTGCCCATATCAGTTTTGTTAAGTTGTGACCACCCAGGTGGCTTGTGCACGTTCGGGCGGCCAGTTTGCCATTTTCTCCCTTGTGGCATCGTTCGGTCGGGCGTGCCATGTCACACTGTACTATGAGGTCACCCGACCAAGCGAGTTCAAGTCAGGTCGTTTTGTTCGGGGGCTCCTGTATTAGTTTTGCTAAGTTGTGACCACCCGGGTGCCCTGTGCACGTTCGGGTGGTCTGTTTTCCATTTGCTCCCTTATGGCATCGTTCGGTCGGGTGTGCCATGTCACATCGTGTGAGGTCACCCGACCGGGCGTGTTCTTGTCGGGCCATTTCGTTCGAGGGCACCCGTATCAGTTTTTCTAAGTTGTGACCACTCGGGTGCCTTGTACACGTTCGGGTGGCCCATTTGTTGTTTGCTCCCTTGTGGCATCATTTAGTCGAGCGTTCCGTGTCGCGCCATGTGAGGTCGCCCGACCGGGCACGTTCAGGTCAGGTCATTTCGTTCGAGGGCACGCGTATCAGTTTTGCTAAGTTGTGACTGCCCAAGTCCCTTGTGCACATCTGGGTGACCCGTTTTCCATTTACTCTCTTGTGGCATAGTTTGGTTGAGCGCGTCGTGTCGCGCCATGTGAGGTCGCGCAACTGGGTGCGTTCACGTCAGGTCGTTTCGTTTGAGGGTGCCTATATTAGTTTTGCTAAGTTGTGACCGCCTGGGTGCCTTGTGCATGTTCGGGCGGCCCGTTTTCTGTTCGCTCCCTTGTGGCATCGTTCGATTGAGCGCGCCGTGTTGCACCATGTGAGGTTGCCCGACCAGGCGCGTTCAGGTTAGGCCGTTTCATTCGAGGGCGCCCATATCAGTTTTCTTAAGTTGTGACCACCCAAGTCCCTTATGCACATCCGGGCGACCCGTTTTCCATTTACTCCCTTGTGGCATCATTTGGTTGAGCGCGCCATGTGAGGTCCCGCGACCGGGCGCGTTTGGGTTAGGTCATTTCGTTCCAGGGTGCCTATATCAGTTTTGCTAAGTTGTGACCGTCCGGGTGCCTTGTGCACGTTTGGGTGGCCTGTTTTCCATTTTCTCCCTTATGGCCTCGTTCGGCCGGGTGCGTCATGTCGCGTCGTACTGTGAGGTCACTCGACTGGGCACGTTCGGGTTGGGTCGTTTCGTTCAAGGACGCCCGTATCAATTTTGCTAAGTTGTGACTGCCTAGGTGCCTTGTGCATGTTCGGGCAGCCCGTTTTCCGTTTTCTCCCTTGTGGCATCATTCAGTCGGGCGCACCGTGTCGCGCCGTGTGAGGTCGCCCAACTGGGCGCATTCGGGTCGGGTCGGGCCGTTTCGTTTGAGGGCGCCCGTATCATTTTTGCTAAGTTGTGACCGCCCGAGTGCCTTGTGCATGTTCGGGCGGCTCGTTTTTTGTTTGCTCCATTGTGGCATTAACATTCGTTCAGGCGCGTTGTGTCACGCCGTGTGAGGTCGGGGCCTGACTGGGCGCGTTCCGGTCAGGTCGTTTCGTTCGAGGGCGCCCATATCAATTTTGCTAAGTTGTGACCCGTTTTCCATTTACTCCCTTGTGGCATCATTTGGTTGAGCGCGTCGTGTCGCGCCGTGTGAGGTCGCGTGACTGGGCACCTTCGGGTCGGGCCGTTTCATTCGAGGGGCGCCTATATCATTTTTGCTAAGTTGTGACCACCCAGGTGCCTTGTGCACGTTCGGGTGGCCCATTTTCCATTTTCTCCCTTGTGGCATCATTCGGTCCGGCGTGCCATGTTACACCATGTAAGGTCGCCCAACCCAGCGTGTTCAGGTCAGGCCGTTTCGTTCGAGGGCACCCGTGTAATTTTTGCTAAGTTGTGACCACCCGGGTGCCTTGCGCACTTTCAGGTGGCCCGTTTTCCATTTGCTCCCTTGTGGCAGCGTTCAGTCAGGCACTCGATGTCGTGCTGTGTGAGGTCACTCGACTAGGCATGTTCGTGTCGGGTTGGACTGTTTCATTCGATTGCGCCCGTATCATTTTTGCTAAGTTGTGACCGCCCAGGTGCATTGTGCACATTTAGGCGGCCCATTTGTTGTTTTCTCCCTTGTGGCATCGTTCGATCGGGCGTGCCGTGTCGCGCCGTGCAAGGTCGCCCGACTGGGCGTGTTCGGTTCGGGTTGTTTCGTTCGAGGGTGAACGTATCAATTTTTCCAATTTCTTCCTTCTCTCATATGATACCCAAGCCTTTGCCTTTCTCTTCCCTTCTAATTCTGTAATAGTGTCATAGTGATTCCAGCCAACCTCCTTGGAAAGCCTTCCTAGCAGACAATACTTGTGACCTAGCTGAAGACAGAGCATCTAAAATGACCATTCTCTTCCCCTAATCCCTAAGCCCCTAATCCCTAATCCCTTAACCACTAAATCATTATTCACCTAACCCCTAATTGTGCCTAAATCCCCTAACCCCTAAGCCCCCAATCCCTAATCCCTTAACCCATTTATTCCCTAATCCCTAAACCCCTAACCCATTTAACCCCCTAAAACCTAAACCTATAACCCCTTAAATCCTAACCCATTAAACCCTAATTCCCAACCCCTAACCCATTTAACCCCCTAAACCATAGACATATAACCCCTTAACACGTTTGGGTTGGGTCGTTTCGGTTTAGTGCGCTCGCCCAAACGCGTTCAGGTTGGGCCCCCTAAGCCCCCAATCCTTAATCCCTTAACTACTAACTCATTATTCGATCCCTAACCCCTAAATGCACCTAAATCCTGTAACCCCTAACCCCCAATCCCCTAAGCCCTCCAAATTCAAATTAGCTTTGAAGAAGTAATTATTTTCTTACTTATGTCTAATTCACTATATACTCAGATAACTCGTAGCCATATCACATAGATCCCATTCACTTATGAAGGTTTCCCAAACTCTACCCCCATTTTGGTTGATCTTGCTCAGCTTGAAAATTTTTAATTTTCATTGATGATTGATTTTCCTCTCAGCCCTTGATCTGCTAGGGGTTGGTTACCTTGATATTAACAGTGGTGTATTCATACTCCTTCTGAATAACCAATAAAGGTTCATGGAAATTGACCAATATGTTGTCAAGTTTTATCTTATTCATCTCTGGGGAAAGCTTCTTTTTGGCTAACTCCAGTGCTTTTGATCTCAATTTTTCCAATTGCTTCCTTCTCTCATATGATACCTTAGCCTTTGCCTTTCTCTTCCCTTCTAATTCCCTAACAGTGTCATAGTGATGCTATCCAACTTCTTTGGAAAGCCTTCCTAGAAAAAAATACTTGTGACCTGGCACCTAAATCCCCTAACCCCTAACCCCCAATCCCTAAACCTTTAACCACTAAATCATTATGATCTCCCTAACCCCAATCCCTAATCCCTTAACCACTACTAAATCATTACTCCCCTAACCCATAAATGTACCTAGATCCCATAACCCCCAAGCCCCCAATCCCTAACCCCTTAACCTGCACTAACTCATTATTCTAGTCCTAACCCCTAATCGCTAAACCCTAAACCTCTAACCCCTAATCTCCTATTCATTGAACCCCTAGGCCCCTAAAAACTATGCCATGAAAACCCTCCAAAAAATTCTTAAATGATGGGAATTCCTATTTAATGTGCATGAAGTTAGTCATGGAATGTGACAAGTCATCCAAGATACATCCAAATATTTGATTTGTGCCTTGGGGAATGTGAAATTATGGGTAAGATACAATCACTGGTGAGAAAATCGTTGGTTCGAAACTATGTGGGAAAAATTCCAGTCAAGCTAAGGGATGGTGTGGCCTAGGTTGGATGTGATCCCTAAGTGATTTTGATGGATTAAAAGCCCTTGGTTCATGGCTACTAAAATCACATGTTAGGCATGCAACTCATCTCAAAACTCACATTACCTAACAAAATAAAAGTAATGGATTAATGCACAACTTATTTATTTCCTGGGCATATGTCTAGGTATGTTGACATAATTTATTTACTTATTCATTAGGAATAACATATAATGGTTAAATATATGGAACATTAGAATTTTAAATATGAATATTTGTATTTTCAAAAGTTTGCATATAAGGATTAGAATATGCACTAAAAAACTTGTGTGACATATCATTATGTATATTATTATTATCATTCATACAATACAACCCTTGCGCTCATTATGTATATTATTATATCATTATGTATATTATTATCATTCATATATTATTATTATCATTATATTTTATATCTATTCAAATTTTTTTTACCGCTTCACTTGTTCCACGTATTCAAATTTCTTAATCGATCTATTCAAATTTTTTTTCCCACTGTGCACTTGTTCAACCTTTATGCCTTCTTTCCCATGATTCCATTCTTCCCTATCATGCTTTCTTTTTTCCGGATTCTTGCAGAAGCATGGACGCTTTGAAACCCTAAAGCGGCCACAGTCCATTAACAGCTCGAAAGCCATAGTAGCTGGTGGAGATATTTCGAGTTTTGATGATGTTCAGAATTATGTGGGAGATCTAAAGAGAAATCGATCGTGGAATAATGCTCTCTTCTTCTGGAAGAATCAGATTGTTATTTCTCTTATTTTACCCCATTCAAATTCACTATTTTCTTCTACGCTATCTTGGTTATGAGATATAGATGGTAGTAGGTCTGAATTTCTGCACTCTATCTTTTGTGGGTATGTTCAAATTATATCTTTTATTTTAAGTTGAACTGCTTCACATAATCAGTTGGAAGTAAACTCTGACCTAGATACAATCATCTCCTCTGATCCAGAAATGACTCAATCTGCGGAAGATCAATCCCCAGAAATGCCAATAGTGCCACAGTTTGTATCACTGACCGAGGAACAACAAACTCTATTAAGCAAGGAGGCATTCACTCATATAATTGAAACCTACAGGCAAGATGATGGTGCAGGGGGCAGGGATTTGCGATGTTCTCTTCTTGCACGATTGATTTCTGAGGTATACGCTCATAAAGTTTTTTATCAATAGTCTGTATGAACTGCTTTAGAGATACTGGAATCTGACTTTGCCTCGTCATCAATGTTTGGCTTTAATGATTGCATTCTGAACTTTGAAAAGCCTCTTTATAAAGGATTTTTTTTATCAAGTCAAGACATCATTTCCCCATTACTGCTTTATATTAAATTTCTTTCGTGATTGAGAAAATTTGCAAGGTTGAATGTTATAATTTATTATTCATAAGTGTCAAAAAAATTTTATTTTATGTGGAGACAAGATAAATCTTGGATAGGATACACAAAACACTCACAACAGATGAATATAGAAATTTTGACAAAAAATATTTCCAGAAATAGTGTTTAGACATATTTCCATTCAAAGATGGAATCCTTGGAAATGTTTCCTGTGCAACAACCGTCACATATTAATTGAGTTGATTTTTGTGCATGATTTTTCATTTTTGCTTTTTCACATTGGATTCTTGTGACTTGAAATATTTGTGTTCTGTGTACAACCATGATGAATTTTTCTAATGTGGTTTGAGCTAGGTATAGAGATTCATGTCCTACTACAAAAAAGTTTAATTGTTTAATGTGTTACAATAATCTAATCAAATATTAGCCCATCAGATTCAATTTTGCTAGTGTGTAGTTCAAGATGTAGGAAACACGGGTGTTTAGTTGCCTGGATGTGGTAATTTTTTGGGCTCCTTTTCAAATTCAGGACAATAAAATGTGAAAATTTTGTTATTGAAGCATACTAAGGAAAACATTAATATGGCAATACCTCCTCTACAAATGAAAAGTTATTCTTCAAAAAATTAGTGTCTACACTAAATCCTTGTACATAAGATTATTACTGAAGTGCATGTTTGCACCATTACTGATTCTAACACCTTTCGCTCAAAATAATGTCACCTTATTATATGACATCTGCAACCAACCACATTAACATAGTAGTCAAGCAAGGGTGTCAACTGCCTCACATTCTTTGGACTTCATATTTATGGATGAGAGTTTCTCATTTCAAAATCCATGAGTGGTAAAGGTGGAGGCCCTCTATGGGATCTCCATTTCACTATTTTTTGATAACATTGTCCTTCTATTTCATGAATCCAAAAACAAAAGTACATTTTGAGCTCATTTTGGGATGAAGATGGTCTTCAAGTCCACCTTGCAAACAGAAAAGCATGTAAGTAATCTCACCTTCCTTTCAAGGATAGGAGGTAGAAATGGTAACATCCTAGTCTTTCCTTTGAATTTTATTATTTGGTTCATCTTTTAACTTTTTTTCAACATTTGTATCAATGTTGAACAGAGGATTGCAAAATTAAAAGCCTTGGAGAGACAATGTTTCCAACTTCAGTTTTAGGATATTCAGGCTAAGTTCTAGTTTCTTGACACCATGGTGACTCATACTCTCCTTGATTGCAACGTTTGGATTTTGGAGCCCATACCTACAAAAAACAAGTCACGACTCAATTGAGAGAGGTTACTCATTTCTATTCTCTCATTTATTGGAAACACTGTTGTAATATGGCCCACTTAAATTGCAAGGCCATTTCCTTTTCCTTGTGAAATCATCCTCCATATCCTGAAGGTTGAAATAGAATATTGCAACATACACTACTTCATTTTTTTTGGTTACTTTTGTAGGACATTAATAAACCATTGAAAATCTGAGGCTTCTCACCTGGTTAAAAACTCTAAGGTACCGAGAGATACGTTAAGAAATATTTCTATGTGTTTCTTGTATTAAAGAGAAGAACATATTCACTACTGGTTCCACCTATTGAAGATCCAGGATCTATGTTTCTGCAGATCCAGGTTGTTGGCATGGGGATGAGACCGAGGGTTCAAGCTCCTTAGCCAAAAAAACCCCATAACAATTGACACTTTCAATCTCTAGAGGCTGGAGAAGGTCTCACCCGAGACACTTACAGGAATTGCAGAACCATCTAATGATGATTCTGTACAAAGGATGAAGCACTATAGATTCTAGAATGTCAAAAATGAAACCATTATCTTTCTATACCCTGGGAAATCCCAGCACAAGAAACTGACAATATTAAATAAACAATATCGACAGATATCTCAAATAGTGCTCAATTGATATTGCAATATCAATTACAAATTTACAATGCAATGTAGTTTCAGAGTGTTATACTAAATTTAGAGAATATTGGGCCACAGACTACGATCATTACTCTATGACTTATAAGACTAGAGATACCTTATGCATAAAGGAATGTGAAGGGTGTTCTGGAAAATTTATTATGAACTTGTGAGACTATGAGAGTGGAGATGCTTGACAGTCGATGCAAGTTGCTGTAAGTTTAGTCTTGCTAATGTTCAATGCTTGAGAATGCAAGAGAGAGAGTCTAGACATAAGGGATTCAAATGACGATGAAATAATTCCAATACAATAAACACATACAATATTTATAGGTGAAGAAGTTCTAACCATCAATTGGAGCCATTGGCACTTCAATTGCATAACAGCTGGAAGCTGCAACAGTTCATCATCTATGTTGTTTACTTACTGATTACTATGATGGAACCTATTGTCAGATATGAAGGTTCGGTATTGTGACACTTGTAACATGGAACTTCAACACCAGAAGAGGGACTTGGCAAGCAAGCTTGCTGCAGCAGGATCAGAAATTAATGCTCTTGGAAAGCTCAATGAGGTATGCTGCTATAGACACACACATACAAGTGCCTTTTGAAACATATATTATTCATTTGAAATTCAATTCCAGTATGAATACATAGGGTTAACATTACAGTGATCACCATGCTCTGTAAATGGTCTTGGTTAAAATTTACCATCATTATATCAATATTATTATTAATCGTAGCAGCAGAATTAACTGGAATTACACTCAAGTCATTTGTGACGACAAAATTGACACTCTTATTCACTCGCATATCCTGTTGTATGTACTGTATCCTTGGTGGCTACAGGGGGCAGCTTGTCCACTAACTTCACTTCATGGTTTAAAGTAAGGGATGCACATCTCTCTGCCTCACCCACCATGCTAAAAATAATGAAATTTCATAAAAAATCATAAATATCAACAAAATAATATCATTGGAAATTCTTACTTTGGGGTTTTTCTTATATGTTTACTTCAGATGAGTAGATTTAGTTCAGTGTGGGCAGTTCAGGTCACCATAAACTTTAGAGACGACTTGAACTCCATTGTGCATATTAAATGCTAACCTTGATTAGGAAAATGTTATCGCTTAATTAATAACAAAGGGATTTACCATGTCAATGGGATTTTCTAGAATTTCAGCACAAATTTTAAAATTCTAGATGCATAATTCTAGATTTAATGCAGTTAGTAATATTCATTAGGCTTTCTAGATGGGTATTTCAATTTTCTTATAAATAACTACTTGACCAATTTGTGTAGAGTGATATGGTGGCAAAGGTTGAAGCTGAGGCATCTGTACTAAGGCACACAAATGAAAATCTCTGCAAGCAAGTTGAGGGCTTGCAAATGAACTGATTTAGTGAGGTTGAGGAACTCGTTTATTTGTGTTGGGTCAACTCATGTTTGCGTTATGAAATTATAAATTCAGATACAACCCCTAGAAAGATGTCGGCAGTGGACCTTAAGGATAGTTTGAGTCCAAAATCATAGGATATTGCTAAACAACTTATGCTATAATATGCAGTGTTTGAACATTCAGGACCTCAACGAAAACACCAGTCAGATAATGATTCAGAGAGCTTGTCCTCCTATTCATCGAACACATCTGAAGCTGTAGAGTATGATGACTTGTCAATGGAAATCTTTCCAGCACAGATTAGTACATCAAATAAGTCTAATATGTTTCGAAAACTAAAAAAGTGGGCTAAAATTAGTGATGATTGGAAAATATTACATGGTGACTATCTTTCTGAGAAGAACTCTAAGAAGGGGCAAATCCTTTGGGCACACTCAGTGTCCTGATTTTTCTTTTTATATTTTCTATCAGAGCCTAGTTGCTCCAATATGACAGTAATTTGAAGTCTTTTCATAATACTTTGTTACACATGACTTTCATTTTCTTCTTGCAGAATTTATAGAAATGAATGGATATCTTGTGGAATGTTGTAAACAAATTTAGTTCTATTACCATGCTCAAGAGAATTTAATGTTTGTCATTATTGGAGGATAGAGATATACCCTAAGAGCTTAGTTCTGTGTTGTAGCCTTTTATTAAGACTTGAATCAGTTAAACCCTCGGACCTATTGAAACCCTATATTGAGGCTTGGTTCTATTGAAGCCGCCACACTTTGGACCTCATCATTACAGTCTCGGGCCAGGGATATAGCTACAAGATTTTGACATATTTTATGCGATGAACATCTATTAAAATCTCAGATTATCTCCTATTTACTGATGCTTGGACAGAACTTTCGAATTAGCTAAGTCACCTATTTTTATTTATGAGCTTAGTGTTAAGTTACAAGATTGTGATAAGACTCAGTGTCTTATGTTTCGTATACCAATATAGCTTGTAAAGCTCGGTCCTGTGGAATTGAGACCAAGAAAACCTCAGACTTACCTTTGTGGAAGTAGATTGGTGATAACACATATGTGGAGTATATTTGAAGGGTAAATTAGTGCTTCCTTGAAGTTCAGATAGAACACATATGTAGAAGTGTATACCAGTGTTTATTTGAAGCTCAGGTAAGATAGATTTGTGGAGGATAGAGGGCTCGATGATATTGGAGGCATGAAAAATCAACACTGTGATGGAAATTTTGATTTATAGACCACTATCCACCACCATTTATGTTTAATGTTCCTTTCTACTAAATTTAGGTGAATGTACCCAATTTTGTGCATATAGATCCCATAGGGAGAATGTGACCAAACTAGTTCATCATCTTTGTTAGTAAGCCTTATACAAGACTATGTCAATGCTTCCTAATACATATTATGTTCCTCATGAAATCCTACATCCAACTCCAATACTTATGTCATTTTACATCCTTGCCTCCAAATGGTAAATTGAGTTGGGTTGTCGAAATGTGGTAGTTTAGTGTTCCCATTGTCATGAAGAAAATTAATTATAGGTTGTGCCATCCAATGCTTGTCACCACTTCTTGGACATGGATCGACTCTAATTCTAACCTTATGTCCATTTCCTACTTTATATGCTAGACCAGAATCAATTAAATTGAAATAGTTTAAAACATCTTTCCATAACAGAAATATTAACCTGAGAAATTTTAGTCTAATTAATCCATTCCCTGATAAAATTTGGTGCAATATATTTGTGTTGAACCACATTAGACAATATATATATATTCTAAATATTTTTAACCATGTGTCGAAAGACCGATGCCTTAGATGTCGGAAGAGCAACGTTATTTTTTTTAATATTTTGAATTTTTCGTCGGAAGACCGACGCCTTACACGTCGAAAGAGCGACGTTAATTTTTTTAATATTTTTACTTTTTCATTGGAAGACTGACGCCTCGATCGTCAGAAGAGTGACGTTTCATTTTTAAATATTTTTAACTTTTTTGTCGGTAAAGCGACGTTACATAAGCACCAGACGCACGACGTTCTAAATGTCGGATGATATTTTGTCAGAATTGCGAGGGTTTGTAAAACGTCAGAATTAAACGTTGGAAGCCATAGCATTAGAATTGCGACATTTTTTGAAAACTTAAAAAGAATTAGAAGACTGACAGTTTGTGATCATCGGAAGACCAACAGTTCTGGTTCGTCGAAAGACCGGCACTTATAAAACTTCGGAATAGTGACACTTTGCAAAACTTCAGAAAAAGTGTTGGTATTGCGACACTTTGGTAAAGCATCGGAATTACGACGTAATGGCTAACCACGTTTTTTCTGGCCTCAGACTGTCGCTCTTGCGATGACTGTGTGTCAGAATAGCGACGAAGTGGTCGTCGAAAATTGGGCCAAATTTTCTAGTGTGGTAAGCATGCTGATTCTATTCTACAATGTTTCACTATGGTAAGCATGATGATTCTCCAAGGTCCTAAGGGATAATGAATCAACCCAACCCATCAATCCATGTCATTCCATCCATGTTGTAGCTCCTAATATCTTCTAGGGGTGTGTATAACTAGTAACTGGTAACCTTGGAAGACCTCATTTTATGGGGATGAAACAGAGAAGGTATTTTTGGGAGGTGAGTAGTAAACAAGGGGTAAGGTATATGGGTCACCTGGTCCCCTACTGATACCTGGCTAAATAAGAGGTTTGGAAACACTCGACTTCCACTTCAAAGGTTGTTGGGTGAAAGGAAGTAAATATGTCTGCCATACCATCTCTGGACTGGCTCTGTCTGGGATAATAAGAGCTTACTCCGTCCAAGCTCTTTGTTCACTGATGGCCCATAATTACCGACAATAGTGAAAACTATTTAAGCTGAAAGGTCAAGCACCTTATCTCCAGCTACTAACCCATCCCAATCACAATGCCCAATCCTAATGCCCATCCAATTCCCATTCCATGTGCGATTCCCATTCCAATAGCCATCCCACGATCCAAAGATTCAATTATTCCATCCTTTTCTTCTAAGGGATCACGAGGCTAAGGCTAGCAGTATAGCATGGATGGTCACATGGACTAATATGGTATCTTGGTCCCAAAATAATTCATAAGGGAAGGCAATAAGTAAGTAGTAAGTGGTTAATATATTTTGTAACCTACTGATCTTATTCCTGGCTTCATCAACAAGTGGTTAAAACTAGGGTAAGGTTTCTGAAGGTGGGTACCTAGTTATCATGTTAAAAAGTATAAGTATGGATCTTCCTAGCCAGCAGTAAGCTCTCATTACTAAATGTATTCTGAGCTCAGCCGAAATAGTCAGATACAAAGCATCATATTTAAGCGTGTATCCAGTGAATGTTCGCTGACTATCAGGAAGCTTGTCCAAAATTTCTATTATATCCGCTGGGGAAGCTATGATGTGTGGGGCATAAGTGAGTCATCATCATAAGGTTAGTTATTAATGTGGGTAGCTTCATCTCCGTTATACATTCATCCAATAAAAAATAAGATCTTTTTCATGAGGATCAAGGGGTTGAGGAAGTATGCCCACACATTCTGACATCCTTAGTATGGGTAGGTAGGTTTCATACATCTGCATTTTGTTAGTCTCCCATCCAAACACACATGATCATGAGGACACATTAGAGGTGTATGTAAACCAACACACCCTGGATTGAGTTGGGGAATCTCCTAGCATTTCATAAAACAAACCATGAGCTTGAAGTGATGGGCTTTAGGGAAAGGAACAAACAAGGGGAGCTTAATCATAGATCATGCTTTCTCCATGAAAGCATGCTCACTTCCCAATCCCATAACTGAGGGTGAATGAGGCCCAATAACTACAATATATAACTAAAACCTAAACATCTAACTACAGCCTATAGAACCTCTCAAGAGATAACAAAGCAACTAACCTTATTTGCTTGCCTTTCTATCTTTATATACTACTCTTTAGGCCTTTGTAAATTGTCCCTTTCCTTTCTATATTTCTCTACTGGCCTTTATATATAGACTATGACGAAATCAGAATTAAATATCTTGTATAAAATACCTAGGATCATTATATTTATTTCTTCATAAAGTATTTACAACCTATATAGCATCTTTTATAACTTGAGGACCTATGACTAAATGCTAATCAAGCTATAACTCACTTAATCCCTATCTCTAAACTAATCTATAAACTCACTTACTTCTTATCTCTATTAGAAGCTATAACGAATCCTATACTATATAATCTCTATAAGAGAGGAATAGAAGCTCTAATAACTCCTTTTACCATGAATCCTATATTGATACTTGACTCATAATATAAATATATACTTTTTTTGTGAGTTATACTTTGAACCTGATGAGGAGACTTTACTCGATGTCCATCAGAGCACTGCGAGTTACCTCTAATTGTGTAACCCCACCTCCTTATTGGGGGGATGGTTACGTAATATTACATATATAATGATGAGATAGCTACCAGCTAATTCAGAATGGCCCACCCAACTTACGTAACCAACCTAACATAGATCGCATTAGTAGCACCTTCCCCAAAGAAGAATGGATGGATATTGGTTCTTGACCTGAGCAAAGCGGCCTCTCAGGTGATAAGTCCAAGGCCTTCTCAAAGTATTAACCCATCAAGTACTTTATAATACATTTCATATAAGACCCCTATCTATATAGGGGAAAAGTACTAACCTGTCCATAAATCAATCTCTTAATAACTTGGATAAACCTAACTACCTCCCCTCCAATTATTTCCCATTTGTGTCTTGACCTAGTCAGCGCATTGGTTGTTTTATTACATGAGCAGAAGTCGAGTTATTGTTCCAGCCCACCTCGGTTATCCCAGCTCATTTTTTCTTCTCTCATCCATCCCTCCCTGTTTGTAAAGCCCGCAAAGCCAGTAGGCTATTTCAAGTTAATCATTTGTATCAAGTTTGAGAGAGATAAGTCTAAATCGAGATCTCTTAATAATTGAATGCTTCAACCTCCCTTGCTGATACCGCCTAACTTACCGCTTTGACCTTTGCAGCCTGCTGATCCAAACCTTGTCACCCGCCTCCAACCTGATATTGAAATTGCCAACTTACCGAATGCTTATATCTACACCTTGCCACCTGAAACAGAAACCACCAATACCTAGGGACCTACCTTAAATCTCTTTCTCGCTCACTTCTCTGGCCCTTGCTCCTATTACTCTTTCTTGTCTACTTGTTGGTTCTCATTCTCTTGCTTTCTGGCATGTCTGTCTTGGTTGTGTTTATTTGTGGGGGTGAATGGGTGAGTGAGTGATGTGTTGTATGCATGAGGGGTTTTTCTGGGTGATCCAGTTTTGGGTTTTGGGTTTTGGGGTCTCCATCTCGTGGCTCTATGTATTAAGCATGTTTGACATACATGTCGGGGGCATAAACTACCTACATTGACTTCACCTTACCTTATGCTTGACCATATTAATAGACAAGGAAGGTAGGACCAGTCTTATATCCCCATACCACCAACCCATCCCAGTTAGCCAGCTAACAAGATAGCTTGATATTCCTACTAGCCAGCTACATCTTGACTTCACACATCAGCTTACAAATCTTCCTTCTCTATGTCTTGAAAACACATCATAAATTGGAGAGTTTGAAGGGGGAAGGACGATCCGCTCACTTGTTTTGGGGTAGGGGGTAAGGTTATGAACCCACTCTCCTTACCAAAGAAGGGGGAGGGGCACTCTCCCATGGGTTATTCATGATCAATTGATGGAAACCCCTCTTCTTTGTTCCTCAGGTGAGTGGGTTCGTACCTCACCCTATTGGTCAAGTGACTCTGTACCTCATCCATATGAATGAGTGAGTCCCTACCGGGCCTCTCCTTTTAGTTAAGTGTGCTAACACACCATAAAAAAAGTGAGGTGGACATCAAGGAAAGCTACCTCGCCCTAGAGGTGTTATAGAAATAATGTAATGTGGGTAGGCAGCAAGCAAGGTTGCTGAGAAGCAAGTAATGCCAGATCATATCTCGTTATAACCGTCAATAAGAGGGATACCAAATAAACGATAAGAGGGTGGAAAGGAAAGAAAGGATTAGAGGCAGCATTAGGGGTGGCATGAGAGAAGAGAGCGCTAGCCAGTCAATATCAATGATAACTAGAAATGGGATGAATAATAGATAGGATCAAGTGATAAATAAGTGAATAGATAAGATAGGCCCACTAGATAGGTGACTCCATCCGAGAGAAGTAGGTTAATAAAAGCCTGCTTGGAAGATGAAGGGGAAAGGTCCTACTGATATGCGTGGGTAAGGTTCTACCTTTCTGGATAAATTAATATTTCTCTTCCACGCATCCTAAGGAATTAAGGGTAAATTAGAAAGATGAGTTAACGAGGCCCACCTTTTCTCTCAATAGCTCAAGATAATGGGCTGAGAAGCGGTAAACCCGACCTCGTCATCTAGTTCATTGCATTTCGGCATCGAATTTTGTTGAAAGAGTAGGTGAGAGGTAACCCTCCAAGAATATATAGCCCTCTCTTTATTCTCATAGTCCAAGAACTCTTAAGATATTGGAAAGATGTTGATCCACCTACTTTCTATCCACTGAAACCGGGATGGGGTATCAGTGAGCAAGGAATTTTTTATTATTGGTAAGAGATACCCTCAATTTTAAGTGAAATATATTTTCTTTTCGGAACAAATTCAACTTTCTCTCTCCAAAGATGCTTTCCCTAGCTAACTCCACAGATTAAGATCCAGCTAGCCAGACATGATTGAGTAATTAACACAACACCCTATTTGCACAAACCCTAGCAATGGTCACCCTTCCTCCCACAACTTCACCACTCACTCTATGGCTTCTTGCTTTTCTTTAGGGGGAACTACTTGCTTATGCCTACTTTTGTTAATGTGAGTGCGACTTACCATTATTACTTTTGACCACTCTTTATATTACCGGTCGGTTCACAGACCTGAACTTTGAGATCATTCATGGGTTAGGCTTGCTTGGGTGCGTGGGCACAACATTATATGACTCTAACTGTATTTACTTACGTGCATGCTTTCCACATGTTTTTTTACCATCCCTTACTTATTGATTCAAGGAACCTTTGTTAATGGAGTGTTTCCTACCCTTCCTCATCCACCCTCCCTTCGTGGTTGCATCCATCACTGCTAGATAGAACCTCTTCCTAGCCAGTGCAAAAAAATTCATTCCTCTGCATGCATCTCAATTGATCCTTCTCACAAACAAAGCCTACTCTCCTGCTCCATTGATTTGAAAGGAGGTCCAAATCGAAGGGTTAATCTATTTATTGCGATATAGGCAGATCTATTTTTTGCCCCCTGCATGTCTGTTTTTCCATCTATTTTTCTATTTTATGTATCTTTTTTCCTTGTGTCTATTTATATTGATACTTTATTTGAAAATAATTTTCTATTTAGAAATTTTCCGAAGATGAAGACTGAAAATAGCATACATACACCTATTCTCTTCTATGATGTGCCTAGAGTCTAGCTAATTCAATTCCGAGGGGGGATGAATAGTTTCGGAAGATAACAAAAATGAGATCCACCCCGCTCAAGAGTTACTAACTAGCTTTGACCACTTTTAGCTTGAATAAAAGGAGAGCCTTTAAGGAAGGATGGATGTGTTCGTTCACCGCTACCTCATGTGGAAGGAACTAGAGTAGCGCGGTTAAGGCCCTCTCCCTTATCTATGAGTTCACATATATTGATAAGGAATAACTATCTATGAGATGGTCTCCCCACCCCGTAAAACTGGTAAATTCATAAAGAAAAGGTGGCCTAAATTCTACACCTTGGGACCGACCTTGTAATTGAAATACTTCAAGGTGGCCTCTATTTAGTGGCCACCCTGCCCCCAATATTTTTTGGAGAAACTTTGGATTTGTACTAATAATTTACCCTAGATAACCCAAAAGAGACAGTAACAAAAATGTTCTTTTGTTATATATGTAATCATGCCACAATAAGCTAAGCACCACCTAAAATTACTTCCTTCACTTCCCGTCCCCTTTGATCGCTGCTCCTACCGGACATCCCTTTTTTCCCTTGTTCAGTGTAGAATTTACATAGATATATGGATAACGGGGTTTGTGACACCTCACTATTGATAATGAATATGAAATCAAGTCAGTGTGAATGGGAGGGATAAAGCGAGACCTCGGGGATGAGATGAGGTTTTGGCATTGACACAAATGATCGTGCTTCTGGGCTTGATGGGCTTGTAAGTATTGAGGTGGGTAGGTCCATGCTCTCTGTCTTAGACGCCACCCAATATATATCCTATATAATAGATAGGTGTTGGGAAGGAGTTTGACCAAATAAATAAGGGGCGCTTCTTT
The DNA here is from genome assembly GCA_034641835.2 of Pinus albicaulis. NCBI lineage: Eukaryota > Viridiplantae > Streptophyta > Pinopsida > Pinales > Pinaceae > Pinus > Pinus albicaulis. Next base: position 827,778,764 of record CM076570.1, read on the forward strand.
CTATTACTTTGAAAAGCTGGGTCATTAGGTGAGGCAGGCTAAGGTGATGCAACCTCAGGTAAGGAAGGAAATTTTTAGGCATATTCAAGTAAGTAAGGACCCCTAGGAAACCCCTCAGATCTTAGATAAGGTGAGGATGGTGAAAGTATGGATCGAAGAAATATATCTTGAAAAATATGAAGCTTATTATGAATGACTCATAGAGTGTATGATGGGCGATAAAGCCACGATCAAGGGTAGAATGTAAATGGTGTTAGAACACCTTAAAGTGGCCATTGAGATGGTTTTGAAGATTGATATTAGTTTCTCCTTAAACTTAAACCTTATGACTTGATTGGTATATTTGTTTCTGAAATCCAAGCTTTAAGATCAGGGCTAGTCTCTCATTTCTCCTAGGAAGGAAAGCCAGGATAATTACCAAAGATTCACCAACAAATAGAAGAAGGTTGCTTCTTGATAGCACGTAACACCTCTTAACCTGGATGTCTTGGTCTATTAACTATTTTGACTAATATAAGCCTGTTTCCACATAATCTACCCTCAACACCACCAATATATCTTCCCAGGTGAGGGTTTCATTGCTAAACAACAAAAAATTCTACGAATTTGGCATATTGTATAACCAACAAACATGGTGCCCAACCAAATAACTTGAGGCCATTGATAAATAATCTATATTGTCTGGTGTGGGTAATATCAAAAATAAATTCTAGTTGGTGTATTACATGGAACTTATTAATGCATGGACTGTTGTATCTGCTGGTAGTGCTTTTGGGATTCCTGTTGCTCTGTATCTTATAAAGGACCCTCTTCACCACAATGTGACTGGCGATGAGATTGGCTATTGGCACCGGCTAGCAAAGACCCTATGGGATAACTAGCTGCCTTACTCCCGGCCGGGGTGCAAATATGAAAACAAAAAAAAAGAAAGCCATAAAATTCTACTTCCCTTTTCCCTTCCTTCACATCTAGGCACACTTTCTAGCATTCTAGCATATGTTGGATGTCATACAGAATAGTTCTGACTGCATAAAATAAAATATTTAGGATGTCTATAAGGCCTTAATCTACAGCTCTAGCAGATACGACAACGGAAGAAGGCGCCTTGGGCAGGGGGCTTCTATCGTAAAGGTAAAAGGTGAAGCAAATTGCATAGATTACAAATATTTACAATGGCAAGCTATCGAGGTTAGGTATCCACATTAGGGGATTTTTGAGGTCTAAAATGGGCCTCCTAAGAAAAATGTACAACCAAAATAGATTTTATAAGAACCAATAGGATTCAACATGTTGATGTCAACTATGGGGGATGATTCACCATTTTTTAAGTAAAAGGGTAAAAAGATTAAAAAATAATAAAATAATAAAACTACTTTTTCAACTCATATTTTCAACTTCTCTCCCAAAGCTTTTACTCAAATTTCGAGTGGGAGTACTTGTAGGATGTAAAATTTAATTTCTCATTCAAGGAGTACCCATGTCGCATACTTTTGATGGGCCATGCTACATGAAAAATGAGAATTACATGAAAAAACGTGACTGTAATCACATTTTTCATGTATTTATCAAATCACGTTTTTCATGTATTTATCATTTTTTGTGGAGTAGGATCCATCGAAAGTATGAAAAATGGGTACTCCTTGGATGAAGAATTAAATTTTTCATCCAATGAGTACTCCCACTCGAAATTTGAGTAAAAACATTTGAACATAAGTTGAGGAAATGAGTTCAAAAAGTATATTTTTCTTTTTTCCCTCCAAAATTTGATGATGTAATCAAATATTATTTTATTATTTCCACTATTATTCTATAATTTCCTTATGAGGCCCATTCTAGATCTCAAAATTCCCCTAATGAGCAAGGGTTCATGTGGTTCATTATTTTCTATGCACTTAGTAGGATAAATACTTACCTAGATTAAGGCCATAATAGTGCTTAGGTTATGGATAACTTGACACGAACACGTCCTTCCTTGGTATGATCGAGAACTGGTATCAGAGTGTCCCCACATGAACATGAAAAAGATAAGAGCCCGTAGGTAATCATATCTCTCACTCTCTTAAAGGTACTAAAGCATGAGTATGAGGTCTCCACTTCTCTCGATCTCTCTAGGAAGGCCAGTCAGTCCCTCTAGTCTCCTGCTAGGAAGAAGTAGGCATAAAAAAGAATAAGGCAGTAATCTTGCTAAGTGTCCTATAATCTGTCACAAATCACCATTTGTTATGCTCCTTTTTGGGGATTCGAAATTCCGGAGAGCCACTTGAAGACGAATGAGGCTGTATCCAGCCTGCATCCATAAGTTGTTGCAAGTGTCTTTCAATTTCAACACTCTCTTTAGGAGACAAGCTATACGTGGGTACATTAGGAAGATCCCCACCAGGTAAAAGGTCAATTGAGTGTTAAATAGCTTATTGCGATGAAAGTCTTTGGGGATCTAAAAACACATCGTTGTCATCCCCCATAAGTTGTTGGAGTGGTTAAGCTATTGGAGTGGTTTCAGAATCTGTTGTGTCTCAGTGTTCAGTTTGAGCAGGCGAGCCACACACAAATGGAGTCATTTCGGTTGAGAAATCTAGTTTAATGCCACATGGCCATGGATAAGTTGGGGGATAGTGTCTGAGGCATATGTAAACTCAAAGGTATCCCCATATTTTTGTAAGCTGTATTTCTTTAGCCAATAATCTAGGGAAATTATGAAACTCCAGTACAACAGATGTACACCCATAATCCAGTCTCATATACATGAAAAGCGGTAAGCCTAGCTGAATGATTGCTCTGTTGAACCTAATTTCAGAAATAGTTGGCCGGTGATAACCATAAAAAAATTTCCTAGCCACTTGGGAACCCAAATTGATTGGTTAAGTAGTTCAATCCAGTAGTTGGATCCCTAGTTTGCTACTAAGCGGAATATGGAAGCATTACTTTATGGGTTGGATAGGTGAAAACCTTGCCTCCCACTACAAATCACTTACACCCTCATTCAGAAACACTACTTCTATTATATTATAGGTATTGATTTAATCTATCTCATTCACGAGAAGAGATCCTCCACTTTAGAAGACATAGTCGTAAATCTCCAATCCCATTTTCGAGACCTAACTTGAAAGATTTGTTGAGTTTAGGGCCTGCCTTTTTTGGGATTCACGTGCACCAAACTGAATTGTGCCTTCAAAACCAACTAGAACTAATTATCCTACATGTGGCCGTGATTTATTACATAATTAATAGAGTGGAGATCTAGCTATCTGTCCAACATATTTATAAATTGTATATATATCTTGATTTTGGGAGATGAACCTCTAGTTCTGGAAGAGCTCGATCCCTAGCTATCCACAAATCGCCACTCTCGGTTGATTCAAATTACCCGTCACAGCTAATGAGTCTTTGTCGAATTCTTGTAGCCACATTCACATATTGGAAAATTTGATGCCTAATCGAACTATTGGAGCATAATGTCAGTCCACATGTGGTAATCCTATACCTATAAACACATAAGCTCTAAAGATCTCCTGCTAGTGCGGCACAACCAAAATTAAAGGTCGGGGATCAATCCAAATACAAAGGGTTTCAGTGCACCCACTTGTCGAACCCATTATCATCTCCCCCTTTAATACATGAAAAGTTATATATCGAGAGATATAGGTCGAATTTCCTAAAATTCTAGCTTGGAACTAGCAGTCTATATTCGCCCGACTGATAGAAGAAACAACTCTTGGGACTGACTTACTTTTATCACTTTGCTACTCCTAGGTCACCTGGCTTCTGTGATGATAAAGAGGTTGTTTCTGTGGGAGAGAAAATAACGGGGATTTCATATACAAGGATTTTTTAATAGACTAGAGGAAGAGAGAAATGAAAGGAACACCTGATAGCCGGAATCACACGAAACTTCTTGTACCCAGACACCCCCAAAACTCGTCCTCCTATACCCACCAGGTTGATGATGGATTTGTTGGAGATGAGTGAAATAGGCCTTTCCTTTATTTATCATAGGCGGAGAGAACAAGTCCAGAAGGAATAGTCACTCATCCAACCGGGATGTAGCAACATCTCTAGAGATCCAACCAGAATAGAGTAATGGTAACCAACCAGGGCAAGTGAGTGCCCAAAAACCCCATTCTATTTATACAGGTTAGTATCAGTACTAGTCAAGTCAGTTGTAGCTTACAACCATTCAGAGTGATTAGTTTTTGTTGCTCGTCCATGCTCCAGTTGAGATAGACAGATAGAATAACCTCAAAATAAAGGCCACCCAACTATGAAATAAACTATGGTATGGCAGGCTCGGGCCCAACCAAAGCAAAGGATGCGCATGAAGGCTTGTATTGAAAGAAGGTATTTATGGAAGGAAGAAAAGGTGGCATACCCATTTGATTGAGTCGAGTGAGGAATGAAAGCACAGACAGATTGTGGGAGGGCACTATAACTACTCTGAGTGATCTAACTCTATAAAAAAGAAAAGCCATATAGTTTGACGGTGCATCGATTAAAAGCGTCAAATGAGAATGGGTTGGTGGAAAAAATGTTATTTCCTAGTTAATAAATTGGGAAGGATGGGTGTGAATTATTAGGCTTGGAAGGGGTGCCTACTTTACTTTATTAATTTAGATCGAACACAGATGAAGTGGTTTACCAAATTGACCAAGTGTAGGCAGAGGGAACTAGAGCAAGGATACCAATTGCATTTGACCCAGTTGATTGAATTGATTGGATTGACTCAATTGACCTAGTAGCCATAGTTCCAGTTCCCTAGAAAAATACAACATCACTTGTATAAGGGTTGAAGTTGACCCAAAACTAGAAGCAGTAGGAGGAAAGGCAGGAGATCTAGAGCCCTTAGAGGAGTAGATCCACCTGTAGAAAGAGAAGAATTTTTTGTTTGGACTTTGAATCATTTGATCCCATGGAGTAACAAAAAATGGTAGAGGAAGAGAAGGATGGCTGGCTCTTGGTTTGCCAAAGTGGAGCCTAATCTATCCAATAGAACCATAAAATGACTCGTCCTTCTCGGAAAACTAATCACACCCTCACTTTTCTTTTCTCTCATAACTTATTAGGAAAGGAACACAACTTGAAAGCATCATAACACTAGAACTAGAATGGAGAATAACATAAAGAATAATAGAATAAGTCATAATATAACTAGCAATCTAAATATAACTAGAACTAACAATATCTTTATCAGCATGATTAGAAGTGGATTTAATAAGATAAGTACAATTAATAATAGTAAGCGTGAAAGTATAATTACAAAGAGAATTATGGGTGAGAATTTATTTTGTGTATGTGGGATCTTGGTTTTGGCGATGGGTGACGACAGGGATGAACGTTCAGTGTCTATATTCGGATTTCTCCTTCTCCTTCTAAGGTTAGGGGATAAAGGTGTATAGGCCTCGTTTTTTATCCTCTCCTCTCTCGGCTATCAGAACTGATTCAGATCTTATACACTCTCTTTCATACGTTTTATTTATATTTATATATCCACATGGGCAAGTTATGTATCAAATCGATCGGGTGCCTTGACCAGCCTTATTTTGTCTTGGGGTTTTGTCTCGCAGGGTGACCCTAATGGCCTATGCCGAGGGATATCGCCCATGTTTCTTGTCATAATCTATGGGTTTCATCTCGACGCAGAAGGGTTTCACCTTCTAACGTTGTCTTATAATCTAATATTTATTTCATTAATGATTTATATATGTAATTATGGAATCACATTGTTTTCGATTTGAATTTCTTTTATGCGCCACTGAAGTGAATAAGCAAGCGACTGCTGGTCATTCTATATATATTTCATTATGATTTTAATTCAAATCTATAAGGTAAGTGGATATTAAGTTTGAGAAGGAGGTAAGTATGAATTAGTAAGAGAAGGCGGTTGAAAATTCCAAGAAGAAGGTGGATTTGAACTGCGAGATAAAGGTAACTCAATTTTTAGAGATGAAAGTGGTTCTGAACTTCGATATGGAGGTGAGTCCAATTTCAGAGATGAAAGTGGTTCTGAGCTGTGATATAGAGGGGGGTATGAACTGTGAGAAGGGAGGTGGTTCTCAATTCCAAGAATAAATGGGTCTACATTTAGTAATACTTCCTTCAATAGTTAGGTGGGTCCAAATTAACTTCCTCTATTTTGCATCTCGAAAATGGTATGCTACTCCCCCACTTTTGAGGAATGGGCAGGATAACCATGCCACCTCTCATTAATTCATTTTCTATATAAATAGGTCCAATAGGTCTTGCCATACATCACCTTTTGTTAGGTCATTTATCAGTTCTCAGAGGGCCAGGGTCAGGAAATATACATTACCAACAACTCTACATCACCCTTTGACTCGTGAATTTCCCAGTTTCAATAGGCCATGTGAGCATTCCCTATCATATTTATAGCTAACCTTTGCTTACTTCAATTCCACTTCAATCAAGGCCTAGGTCACGTAGGAGGGAGAACTTGATAGGCCTCGTTAACACTACACGCCACCCTTTCTATCACAAATTTACCACTCGTTTGTTGCTCAGTTAAGTGACCACATGCCACCTTTCAGTAGGGAATTCCCCATCTCATTAAGATGGGTTAATATTCTCTCTCTATCAACTTGACACGACACCTTTTCTTTCTTCAGTTACGAGGAACTTGAATGAAAGGGAGGGTGAAACTACTCCGCGAAGAAATTGGCCTTTCCTTTCCCCCAGATTTCGTTGATCATAACCATAAGGTCATTACCGAAACCCCATATCACATACCCGCCAAGTCACCTTCAACACATACCCGAGAAAGTATGCCTAGCAAAGAATACAAGGAAAAGTAAATATATGATTTCTTTCTTTTCTATAAAGTAAAACCTGTGTTTAAGGTGGACGAGGTTCACAGATTTCCCCAGATAATGAGAGGAGATAAGTACCCCTTCACTCCATACCTGAGAGAGAAGTTCCCTATCGAGCCATCATACCCGAGAAAGAGGCTTGCCCGCATGGCCCCGACCCCCTTGAACTAGGGAAATCCTTGGAAGGAACACACTATGACCCGACGAGATCTGAATGTCTTAATGCCAGTCATACTTGTCGATCATATTTGTTGTCATAACTGCCAATCATAGACAGTCATAGCAGTAGATAGTGGTCATACCTAAAAGAGAGGAAAACATAACTACATACTCGAGTCACCTTCACCATAGAATTGATAGGAGGATAAGGCTCCCCATCGTTCGGATGTGTCTGGTAGCTTCTATGGCATTAGCCAATCTATTATTAAACCAACAACCTACCCCAACGATTACATTTTAGGGGTTTCTTATGCCCTGGGGCTTATATCCAATATTCCATATTTCACATGGTATTCTTTGGCTACTTTTCCTTGTGTGATTTCCTACAAAACAGAGCTTCAAACAACATCATTGAAATAAGAGTAGGCTAAATATTTGATGTCATATCCCTTGACTTATAAAGTTGTACATATGTTGGCAATGGCTGGACGAATCAGAAAGTAAGCTACTTTGTTTGTTACTCCCTTATTGTATTTGATCACTAAATGGAATTATTTCAGATAAGTGATCCATTTCATGTGCCTCTTATTCTCCAACTTAGATTGTTTATTCATGTATTGGAGCGGTTAGTGATCTAAATGTATGATGGTTTCCTGTAAAAAAATTAATGATGCCAATTCTTGACAGCTTGGACTACAACATATAATTCCCTCTCATAAGAAGAAGTTAGTAATTGACTAAAGGCCAGTCTCAGCTTTAGCTTGAATCTTATTTTGAGTTGAAATGTAATCAGTGTCAGCAGTTAAAGGTAACTATCATCGACAGTTGAAATGCAAACATCAACTTGAATGCTAGTAATAAATGCCAGTATCAGCAGTTCTTCAATGAAGTTTATAGCTCGAATGAAAACATCAATAGTTTCTTGTAAGTGTCAGTGTTATTTTCATGTTAGTATCAGCTATAAGTTCGAGTGCTAAGTTTCTGCAACTTCAATACTAGAATGCGAGTTAATTTCCATCAATGGTTCAATGTTAGTGTAGCTCTTTCCTGCTTACTAAAATATATGAAATAAGTCACTAGGTTCATCAGCTAAATGCTTTAGCATCACGATGTGGGGTTTTTTGGGAGTGAACTATCGATATGGATGATTGGTTGATTGATGAGGGGAGCTACCCCTCATCATAGTACTTGGATTGATTGGATGTTGATTGCTGATTGATTGATTGATCATTGGTTGCTAATTTTTTATCTCAGGCTAATCTAATTTCAATAATCGTTGATCTGCTCATCTACCTTCATGTTCCTCTACTCCCTACACTGATCATCCTCATCATTCATGTTTTATTAATTAATACTTGAGCAATATATAAGCTATATGCGTAGGGTTAAAATCGTTGGTGTGCAGTCATAAGCATGTCGAAAGGAAGGAGTCTGTCCCAGCGTATAGGGAGAATAATAGTTGTTAAGACTTTCCAACTATTACATGACCTTATAATGATTAGGAAAAGATCTGAAACTCTATCTAATCCATCTAAGGTTCTTCCTATAAGAACTATAAAGCTCTTGATCTCTCGAACTCAGATGATCTCTTGATTAATAAATGCAATGAAGATATACTTGAGTGCCCGCTCAATACCGACCTCACAACACATTATTATTCAATATGAACAGTAAAATAGACATCATATTCGAGTACTCAAGCAACAATATATCCTTCTCATCCTCTTCGTCACCTTTTCTTCCCCTTATTATTCTTCTTGCTGGGATTAGGCTACACATTTTTATTGTTGGGTGCAAGTCGGTTGGGCATGTTTTGCTAAGCATAACCCTTTCCTTGCAGAAAAAGGGAAGGTTTAGGATTTTTTTGGACTGGAGATCCTAACGGAGGGCCACGAAAAGGGTAATAAATATTATGGGTAGGCAGATCCGCATATGTGGTGGATGCACCACTACACATAGTACCACTAGACAAATGACCATGGACATGGAACGAGTGAAGAGGAAATGAGTATAAGGTACTTGTTCCTACGTGCGAGGGATCTGGAGGGAAATAGGGCATGTTTGGTTGCCTTGAGTTTGAGCGCTGACGACTAGGGAGGGTTACTACCATATAGATTAGTGCTAGTGGAAGATGGAATTTGGTTGTATGGATTAGAGATGCAATTGCACCAATCATGCCATCTGTCGAATAGGATGCCCCGACTGATCTATTCTTGATGAGTCACTATGGGTGCATCGGAGATGATAGAGTACAAATATCCAAATTGAACATAGATCAAATCATATTTATGAGCCTTCAAAATAGATTCCTTAGGGAATCACATACCATCATTTACTCATTGAATCGCAGACAGAAGTAAGTCTAATATACATCACTTAATTTAGAGAATACTACATCACATAATCCCCTCAATCTAGCTTACTATACCTTACATCTAGCTGACTGTAGCTTACCTAAATTATAATTAATGAAACTGATGACGATTAGGAAGCTTATAGATTCCATCCATTTACTTCCTAAATGAAAGAGAAGGAGATTAATGAACCCTAGAATTGGATGCTCTAGGCGAATTATTAATCCCTACATCTCTTCCATTAGTGTTGAAGAACCCTCCATTTTCTTCATTTACGGGGATCTCAGATCCATTCATCCCAACATCCTTGTCATTTCCCATGCATGTAAGTTTCACCTTAGCTCGTCTGCACCTAGAAATTGAAGCCTTCGATTCGATTATTTTAAGCCACTCTAAGAAACAATTCCAATTAGTGTTTGGTATTATGATTCGATTCCGTACCTTCCTCTATCTTTTATATATATATAGGGGGTTATTTCAGACTATAATGGACTATTGAGGGACACTTGTACCTATTATTTACTGTAACGGATCCCTGAGGTTATATGAGGTTCTTTCCCTAGGCTCTGCTCTATCAACATATAGCTACTTTTACTTATCATTCATCCATAGCAGAGGGCGGAGGGCCAATTTGGCAACTATAAATGCATTTAAACCTAGCTTCTAGATCTATCCATCTGGATGGGATTTATGTGATGGACATGGATAACTCATCTAGATATATATTAATAGATGAGGAGCACCCATACCATGGAATATAGAGAGCGCCGCCCCCGCCCCCCCCCCCCCCCCCCCCCCCCCAATGATCTATGCTCTATACACCGACCATCCCAAGAGAACTAGAAACTATAACCTATGATAGTGGGGGGATCCTTTCCTATAGAAGATATAAAATATTATATAAATATACTTGACTCAACCTCTAATCAGATCAATCTCATCCAATATATGAGATACCCTCCTACATATTGGATTGAATTGGATATTGGGGGGGTAGATCGAGGAATCAGTTCATCAATATAGAATATTAATCCTATGTGGATAGATAATATAATCCCTTATTTATTATGTACATAACATGAATTTTAGTTGATAGCCCCCTCCCCTATATAGATAGATGGATATGGGTAGATAAGATCCCCACCAGAGAAGATAAGGATGTTCGGCCATCTCTATCTACACTGGTATGGGATCTATGTGCATCAATGGATACCAGTACTGGAGTAAAAATAGCTAGAGTCGCCAGATCGACAGCTAGATAGATATTTATAGGAATAGGGGGCACTCGACCTCCTCTCCCTCAACCTAAAGCATAAATGACCGGAATGAATCTATCTATATATCTCACTTGACCTACCTAAATGAACTAACTTTCTAAAGAAATACCTCAACCAATAGGGCCGCCATCGCCTTTAGGCACTCAACCAACATAAGGGAATTTATTTATACGTCACATGAACTCAAGAATTATCCATTGTGGCATGATAATTCATTCAATCCTTCTTTATCAGTCAATCCATCTTTTCCCAATCAAACCAGTGGCATGCTTTAATCCTTTAACCCAATCCATGAACCATGTCGTGCATGAACCTTTAGGCCAGAATCTGAAAAGCGCTAGCTAGATCGATGAATAGGAATTCTTTGGATAGGTGCTAAAGGGGGCGCTAGCTAGATCAGAGAGGAATGAAAAGGAAAGAAATTTATGCTATGCACTCAACTAACTAGACTAGACTATATTGCTAGGACATTGATCTATGCTATGCACTTGACAATTAGATCGATAGAACATTGTAGCATGGGAGTTTTCATGGGGACGCACATCATTGTTGAGAGTTGTGGCATGCCAGTTGACATGGGAGGATGTTTCTATAAGTCATTGGACTAGATTTGATTGATATGGGAATTAGATCACCATTTAGAAATGTCTGGTCGCCAGATTGAGATAGATCAGGTCACCATTTAGATATGTTGGATCAATATAGAGCACCTTTAGGATTCCGAGATTAGGGGACTTCCTTTGTTAGAAAGGTATTGAGAGATGCCACAGGTAGCCATCATTTTTTTGTATGACCATCACACATGAACCATCATTGGTGTGGTTGTTTTCTATAGCTATATCATTCCATGGATTGGTAGTGGTCAGTATTTCTGGTCCTTTATGCACCATGCATGCACCACTCCCTTCGGGTCATTTATGCGCTTTACCTATTTATTGATCATGACACTTACTACAAGTCAGGTCATCCTATCAATTAGTTCCTATTGAATGGGATAGGGCACCTACCGCCCCCTTCCAGCAACCAATACTCTTGCCCCGTCGAGAGGTTGGTTCCTATCTTGCTTAGGAAGGGAACAGGAGAAACATCTAGTCAAGGTAAATGTAATTATGCAGCTACTTTCATTATGTATAGTATGTGTTTTATCTCTCGCTTAGGGCCTTCCTGCTTAGGGAGAGGAAGGGTGCAACACCCTACCTACTCTTTCTCTTTTTACCGAAGGGTCCTATGGGCCTCGACTGATAGGGAGAGCGAGCGAGAGGTTGAAGAGAGAACCTATCATGCCTCTAAATTATGGTTCTAAATTAAGGGGGTGGGTGACACTTACACTTATTTCCTTAGCTTGGCTCAGCCTTAAGGTAGGCATTAGTGTAGGGTACTACTTTATTTCCATCAAAATTTAAGCACTTTGATTTACTTATTTCCTTGCTCTATATTTGGTCGATCAAGTAAGAAATTCCTCACCATATGAATAGAGAGTGAATCTATCCATTGATCTCTCTTTGGTCAAGCAAGTAGCCTTATGGAACCTTTCCCGATACAAACAAGCAGCTTCGCCCTTACCTTCCTTTGATAAAATCAGATATGTGGTTCTAGTAGATGTAGTGAGTTTTGTAATTAGTTCAAAGTGCACCTCCGACCAAGTACTTTTCCTTGGTAGTGCCAATCACTTTTAACTAATGAAAGGTATGTGGCTACTTACTGGCCTACATAGTCTAGCCCAAAATCCTTCACTTCTCTTTTGTTTGGCCTTCCTTCCTTCCCCTCCTATGTCAGAAAAGAGAGTCCCTTCCTTTAAGTGGAAAATTAATTACTAAAAGGCAGCACCTGCCAATAACGTCCCATTTCGAGTAGCAGTAATCAAGGCTATCATTTAAGGCATCTCTCCTTCATAATTGCTTTGTGACTATCCCAATCTAATAGCACAAATACAGGGCTCAATTTACTATTTTGTGACGTGAGATCAAAAAGTGCATATTTGGTCATGATGCATCAGTTAAATTTTGTCATTTAATTGGTGCATATTATTATAACAATCACATCCCTAGTTTGATACCAGACATAACCGGTTTGGTACCACTTTGCTACAAGAACTATTGTTGGTAGATTTTCTCTTAGTACTTACTAGATCTACTACTTATACTGCGACTTTCACCACTGTTGCATCCCCTGTCTTTGCTACGAGTGCTTCCAATGGATCCGAAGCAGGAACTAGAGAATCTATAACTGATGCTATGGGTCTTGATATGGAGCTAGTGCTATGACTGGCTATGACTTGGCTGGCTAGTCCAGATCGACTATATTTACTACGCCTGTCTCTGCCTTTGCAGGTGCCTCCACCCTAGCTTCTTTTACAACTTGGTCAATTAGATCTGTTGTCCCTAGGTTCCAATATTGATCCACTGCTCTTATTGCTCTCATCTATACCTCTGTCTCTTCCTTTCCTCCTACTTTTTGGTTCGACTAGGGATAGGTATCAAAGTCTTCGGTGATACCGTAGTCCAGTTATCCTGTAACCTTTGTATATTCTATTCATGCTTCACAGCTCAACACAGCACATGTAGGTAGATAGTATCCCATAGATAGTGTATTATATTCATATGCTTCACCCATACCTAGCTTGACATAAGGATCCAGCACAAGCTACACACCACACATAATAAGCGTCCCTCTTTATCCGATTAGACTCGAAATATATTCATTCTTCACTTAGAATAGGGAATATCTTAAGGAGCAAGCACTAAAAACCACAATCTATTCATTCACAACATAAGAAGCAAGCACTATCTTGACATAAGGAGCCAACACAAACTACACACCACAATCAATTATACATCACTACACACAATACACAAAATAATCAAACAACCATCAATTCTAGCTACAAACAACAATCAACTATACATACACCAGAATTCAATATACATAAGGAGAAAGCACAGGAGGAGGTTGCAGAGGAAGGAATTGGCTAGGACAAACAAGAGGAGAAGGGTTTGGCTAAGCTCTGATTAGATTCATTTTCTTCTTCCTCGAACTAAGAATGAGTTTCCTATCCTAGTTTCCAACCCTATAATGCCTAGTTGACTACCCTAGTGTTCTATCCTATATAATGAGTTAAATGAGTTGTCGTCTTTCTCGACTACCATAAAATATATTAATTCTTCTTTACCTACCTTATATGGGCCAATTTATATTCACTCGACCTTGGCTTGATCAATAGACTCGTTCTTGCAATCCTAAGGTGGGCTTACTGGCCACTCCTTATCATATCATATATTTCATAATGGTAATGCGCCTAGTAGAAAAGTCTTTGGGGTCAGGAATAATTGGTCTGAGAGAGGCGTTACATAAATTTCCATATTATCCATGTCCCCATCCTACTCTCTATAACCATCCCACCTACCGAGAGAGCTTGACCCTACCAAGATAGTCTTAACCTACTGCCACCACCTTATGATCCTACTTCCCCTTCTCCTACTAAGATAGCCCGACCCTATTGCCCCGGCCTTACCCATAAATACCATCCATCACTCCCAGAACTGCCAGCTTCCACATCGTCCTCCATCACTGTTATCCCCACCAATAGAAGAGCCTTCCCCACTGATATATCCTTCCACTTCGAACTGATCTCGACCCCTGGTATCATTTTCCCCCCCTTCGGAATGATCCCACCGCCTTTCCCCCTTTGGACTGACCCCAACCCCATCCCCATTCATTTCCCTAAAGCATATAAATGATAAAAATATTTAGCACTAAAGTTGTATATAGAATTATTTCATCAACTCCGAGAAATAAAAACTACAACTGGAAGGTGAGGTGGGATAGCTTGGTAGGGGGAAAAGGCTTTCAGTAAGTAAGATAGCTTAGAGGTGATTTAGTAAGACACATGTTGGGTGTATATGGCAAGCACAGCCTTTTCTTAGTCCCCACCGGTTATGCTTAATGAATTGTAAATGAGTTGGTTCTTCAATCGACTAGATCAAAGACTTGAAATGGGAATGCTAGTGGTACTGATGGATCTACTACATGATATGAAGCTACTGGGCACACTTGAACTTAAACCATTGATTCTTCTCCTGGACCACTTCGTCTCTCACTACCACCACCTCGTCTAGCCTTTAAATAAAGAAAGGATCTGACATAAATGAGGAATTACTTACGATGCAGTGATGAGCATAAGGGTATGTGGACATACACAAAGTTAGTTCGATCATGCCAGCCTACCTCTTTACTACTTTCCTTTGTCAACCATAGTGTAAGTTAGTTCCCATAGAGTTGTTAAATCCATATAATATTAGTATAGATATTATTCTAGTTTTTAGAAGTTGGACCTTAGTGGAATCAATGTTGTTTGGCTTGATCTGCAAGTGTGGAACAATATTTGTGTTATATTGTAGGTAGCAACTCTCATTCTCCTAACTTATTCTCCACCCATTCCAAGTTTAGTTTATTAGAGAAGTCCCTTCTTTTCAAGCCAACAACAAACCCGATAGAGGGTAGTATCCCATTTCTTTTCTTCTACCTACACGAAATATAAGAGACACTTACTTAGATCAGCAAGGAATCCTCACTGGATCACTGCCTACTATGATAAAAAAATATATCTAATTTCCTGGGAATAATCCCACATATGATATCAAATATCTACATTTCACTTTTCCCATTTATTGTATCATCCACATTGATGGTTTCAATACCACTAGTGGATATGGGCTTCTTAGAAGGAAGGATAAGTTGGAGAATCTCTAGGTCTATGGGTCAGGCCATGAGGTCAAGTACTAAATAGGTTACCTGTGTATAACAGTTTTTGCATATGTATTCTAAGGTTATAACGCTAACTGATGTCATCCGTATTATGTAAGTGTAGGGCAAATTCTATAGGGGTAGGTAAGTGGGTAAATCACGTGAACTCCTGGTATTCAGATGTTCCCAGTAATAATTCCTTGAGGTAAGAGGCCATGGAATAGATTAGAAACACTGCTAAGGTTCCAAGGCGGGTAAAGAGTAGCTCTTGGGGGAGATATGTGTGAGGAATGATTGTCCTTCCTAGATAGTGGTTTATGAAGAGCCAATCCTTCCTAGAGATATAGAGAAATAAAGGCCTGGTGTTCCTCTGGGGTTGTTGGAGAGTTGGCTTCCTCACACTTGCCCTGCTTATGTCAGTCTCGCAATCCTTCCTTCCCCTCCTATGTTTGGAAAGCGGGTCCCTTCCTTCCCAAAGATAGACTAGATTTCGCGTGATGAGAGGGTAAATCAATAGATCTATATAAAACTTGGCATTTAATGATAAATTCTCTCCCTAAGGTTCTTTGTGTCTCCAGAAGCTCTAACTCTTAATTACTTCTGGGTTAGTGGGGTTCGGGTGAAAGACTATTTAGTTCCTCCTGTTTCCTATCCTATCTTGGGACTCTTGACTTAATCGGGTAAGTGAAAGAAGGACTCACTTCTGGAGGAGATTATTGAGGAGGTAAGGCTGATAAGGACTGGTTTTGATGAGGGCATAATTGGGATGACTCCTTGTTTTGTAGGTAAATGATGTAAAGATGTAGATTTCACTATTATGGGTTGATGGGCGAATAATTAAAAAGTGAACCCTAAATTAGACCTATTTTCTAGCATCCAACCATTGTACTCTCTCCTGACCCTAACTCCCAGTAAGATATAGAGAAGAGAGTGTCCTACTGATTCTAGAGTCTCTGCTTTGTTGTAATCCCTTGCTGATCTACTCTGACTTTCAATTCATTAAAGTAAGAGGGAGTTTGATTCTAAGAAATTAAGCAAGAATCAATTGAATTGTTGTAGGATTTTTTCATTTAACGCTTGTTTGGTCTCTGGCTTTGTTTGGCATGGATTGGCCTGGTTTGGATTGGATTTTTGGTGGTATCTAGCTTTTTTTGGTGAGCCGAAGGTTTGGATTTGCTGGTGTATGGCTTTGGTCTCACTGAATGGATAAAATTTTTAAAGCACCCCAGCTAGGACAAGACAAATCTCTTTCTTAGTTGATAGGCCCGCATCGTACTTAATTTTGCTGAAGAGAAAATATGCGTTATCGTAGTTAGACCTATAAGAATTTCTCCTTATAATTTATCAAAGTTAAAACCAAATCTAGCTTAGGAGATGGGCATATAAGTACAGTAAGAAACATCTATGGAGTTGTTTCTCTCTTTTCTAAAGCATAATTAAATATATAATAAGGATATATAGCGAACCAAATTGAATTCATCTCACGCAGCCTTTGGTGCAAATAAAGTGGAAAAAAAAGTGTAATTACATATATAATAAGGATATATCTCCAACCAAATTGAATTCATCTCGCGCAGCCTTTGGTGCAAAGAAAGTGGAAAAAAAAGCGTAATTACGTATATAATATCTAGATATCCTAAGTTACTTATTTGGTGAGGGTGAGGGAGGCTATCTCTTGTGATAAATCTTCCATAGGTCCGCCCCCATAGGAGATAATCAGGCCAAAGGAAATTTCAAAGGGTGTTTGACTAATAAATCAATCCAGTTCCAATAAAAAATATGTGTATGAGCGAGGTTTATATCTACATTCGAAATATATTCTGTCAAATCCCTTTATGGTATTCCAGATTGGAGGATAATTCCTAGGTCTTCTCGCTCTTTGAGCTTTTCCAGTCCAACATTCTCTAGAACAGACTGAATAAATATAGCTTAGGAATTATATCCCCCCCTTATAAGTAAGCCACTTATGAGGATGGGACCTTCAATTTTCTAGGTCTAAATAATATAAGGAAGGCAGTTGAAACCTTTCGTGAATTCTACTCAGTTCAGTCAAAAGTACAACCCTTATCCAATCAAACATACCAAGTAGTGATTATGACATATAGAAAGGATCAGATAATAGGGAATCAGGAGAAAACACCACACAAAATATTATCCATGAATAATGGCCGACCAAGCTCTGTTGCCTGCCTATTCATCTTGATGAACTCTTCTCTTCTATTACGATGCAAATGATATGATCAATAAAGTACCTGAATGGGTGCTTTGTGAACTAAGGAATATTCTATCCTGGGAGGATGTATAGGTAGATCGCTAAAGGATTGAAATAATGTGGCACATGAGGGGTAGTTGCTTATGAATAATCCCACTCAGAATGATTCTCTTGAGGAGCGGAGCACCCAAGCACTAGTAATAGTTTTGACAGCTTTATTACTAGATGGGGACATCTCTCTTCTCCTTAATAATAGTAGTAGTGGACATGCCATCCTTATGACCAGAGAGGGATTTACCCATGGAGGTATTTCCCCAAGGAACTTTGGCACCCTGGCTCTATTTATCTCTATCTCTCAAATATTGTCAAGGAAATATATAAAGGATCGTATATAGCCTTATGAATGGAGGATCCAGATGTATAGGAGGTAGGCGTGGATAAGTGCGAGGGAGGTGACTTAGAGTTAGGATGAGGGCATAAAGCGTAGAGGGAATTGGGCAGGGTAATGGCTTAGATGGGATAGATAGCTACGACAGATTTAGGCAAGGAACTTACTTATGGGCTTAGGTGGGTGAGGTAAAATCCTCTTATCCATTATGAAAACAGGTCATTGGGTCTTTTGAGGTTGTTTCAGTCAATATAAAAGGTGCTCCCAAATGCACCCGCATGATACCTCATGAGGAATAAGTAAGATATTATGTTCCTGTAAGAGAGTATTTTCCCCCTGTAAGGCATAAGTCTAAGATTAGTTTCTTATAAAATATTTGTTTTGACAGGATCGTAGGCATATTGCCATCTAGTTTCGATAACTCACTTTTTTGTATAGCGAACTTGATGAATTCCTATTTTGGAAATCAAATAGAGACTTGCCTTCACTGACTTGATCTTCCTTGCCATGCCCTGCCCTCAAGCAAGATATAAAATCCATGCTGTTCTGTCAATCCCAAAACATTATCAAATGCATTTTTTGATAAAGAAAATGATGGTCGTTCGATGGTTCTGCGCCACTCGTACCTCGCCCTCCTTACGTCTTTAGAGTAACTTAACGTACCTCGACCCTATTTTTGATGGGTTTAGAGGATGTATTCCATCGAGGTCGATAACTATCTTTTTTATTTATCCCAATATCTGATCGAATACATGTCAGGTTATTCCATCCATCAAATCTCCAAGGTCTAGTTGTAGTTCCTAAATCCAAGAGGGCAGAAAACACAAAGTAGGAGGTAGGAAATGAGTGATCTCTCATTCGCTAGAATAAATGGCCCCCAATACCTCTCTGACATGAGAAAAAAACCAGTGGATCATAGGTTCAAGGATGCTAGGCAAAAATTCTCTGTAGATCCAAAAATCTACCCCACCAGACATCAACATCTTCGAAATTTTCTAGCTCTGGAGGCAAGAATAATACCCTCGGACAATTTTCCAGTAGAGATAAAAGGGAAGATTTGGTCTCTCTTTCTATTTCTCTATAAATATTTAGGAGAGATACAATGTCGGCATGTTGATGTGCTCACTTGTGTGGCGCATCAAATCCGATCCACTAAAGTACCTTGAAAGGATTGGGTTGGTTTGGGAAGATATGGGAGCATAGCATTTATCTTACTAGGACACGAATTCTCTTCTCATTCCCTGACCTTTACTATAATATGATTTTTCCCTCAATCACAATTAGAGACCAATTATTTTCTCAATTCTTCGACCCTTTATTACATATATATAGAAGGATAGGGTACTCAATGTGTGGTCCCGGGCGTAGTTGGAAACATAAGTAGCATAATAAAGATCTTGGATCTGGAACAGAGCCTTTCTCAGTAGGGGGTTAGAAGGCTACGAATCTTGTGTGAAATAATGATGAGTATTTTTAGAATAGAGATTGATAAGTTTCATGGTCTAAATTTTCAGCTTTGGAAGTTTAAGATGGAAGATCTCCTTGTAGATCAGGAATAGTGGATTGCTGTGAATCCTAGGAATGCTCTGACTCCCATGTCATATGAAGAATGGGAGTGACTTGATAGGAAAGTGTGAAGTACAACAAGAATCTACTTGGTAGATTCAGTATTGAGGAATGTATCAAGATAAGACTCAACAAAGAAGCTGTGGGAAAAATTGTTAAACTTATAACAGTCGAAGTCTTTGGTCAATAAGTGGTTTCTTCAGAATAAATTGTACCTTCTAAGGATGGACGAGGATGGTTCAGTAACAGAGTATCTGAACGCATATAACACTATGGTAAGTCAATTGTTATCTATTGACATTCAGATATCAGAGGAGGAAAAATGTCTTATTATTTTGTGTTCATTAATAGATTATTGCGACAACGTAGTCATATCCAGAGGGAGCAACTCAACCACATTGAATCTTTATAATGTGGTTTCCTCTTCATTGTCTGGAGGAGATCTAGTGGAATAACATGGAAGGATAAAGCAACTATGAGATAGATTGGATCTTAGGAGGATAGATTGGGGAATGAATTATATATGTAATTATGCATTGATCCTGGTTGATTAGGTTTGAAATCTACGTGATAGGTAATTATGCTTTGTGAATGATCCATTTCATGACCGATATCTCTACCTTGCCTAAATTATATAGGTAAGGAAGTTATCGATATTATATACATAATTATAGTTAATTCCATTGAATGGCGACTGAATTAATGATCCATCGATATGAGAGTAGAATTGAGCTACTATATATATTTCATTCTGGGTTGCAATAATAGATTTCATTTCCAACCAAGCCAATAAGGAAGAGGCTGACAGGAAAATATTCTCTATTTCATTCCGAGTTGCTTCGCGAATGATCGATTGAACATTCAGATCATGATCCATGCATGAATTAGATATATTCCTCTCTCTATCATTCTTGGTAGACAATGCATATCTTATATATGTAATTATGCCAATTTCCTTTTCCCAATTCTAATATCTTGATATAGAAATACAAGTTCTATATGTTATGATTCCATTCCCTATTTCCCATGATAGACATAATCTATAAATCTATTTTTCTTTACAAAAAACCTACCTTTCTTCATATAATGCGTAGCATGCCTATACTTTAGATATTGTATTCTATACAGTATGAAAATTAAGAAGCATAATTAATATAAGAAGCTATGAGGTAAGAAAGTATGGGATTATGTGGACTAGATATGTATGTTGTATAGTTCAAAAACGTGGAACATGCCACAAACACCACATCCTAGGCACGTTGGATCTAGAGCATGTAACACACAAAGAATCACTATCTTCCCGGGCATGGGGGCATGCTAAACCATTGACAAACATAAAATCACCTCCTGTGTATCTACTTGGCTCATGGGTGTGCTACTTTTGGGAAGGTTAGTCAAGCAGTCTTTGCTTGGATATGGCAAATGGGGTATGGAAAATGGGATTGGCGAAGTGCGTTTGGATACTCTTGTGCATCAGAAGACGAACTAGTGGCCCACTTGAGCTTATTGGGATTATATTCTTTGTGGCTTGCAGGTGGAGCTATTAATATTCCTTTTTAGTGTATGCCAACTGGATGGGTATAGATCTAAATAGACAGGTATAGATCCAAATAGACAACTACCCCATGGAGGGTCTCAAAGAAGATATTGGATATGGGGAGGAGGAGATTTATATATAAAGAGCTTTAGTTTACCTATATATTTGTTACCATCAAATATTGTTTACCATCGGAAGTTGAGGAAGAAGCCGTATATTGGAATCTGTATTTCTCCGGGGAGGTGGCAAGGCTATAACACTTTACTGCGCTCAAGCAGGTCATTTATCCAGCAGGCTGGAAACTCATCAACTTACTCATGACTTATATTACATATATGATAACAAATAATTTGTTTGTTGGATAATAAATGGAAATCGGTTGGTTAGAGAGAAAGAAGTTGGTCACACACATCGGTCTGGCTAGTTAGATAAGTTCAGTGGGTATTTTTTTAATTTTGTTTGCCCTGGTGTTATTCTTTAAGGGGAGGAGTGACAAAATGTGACACTCGAGGACTATGTGAGACTCAGGATAAGCTTTTGATTCATTTATCAGGCATGGTTACGGGAAGCACCCCGAAAGTAGCTTGTCAAGGGAGAACAGAAATGGTCCTAGAATGAGAAATGAGCCTAGTTCTAGAACAATATATGAGGGACCAGAGAGATCTCGTACCCTTCCTTATGCCTTCATCCTAGGAGAGGAAGTTATGATTGGCTTCTCTCTCAACAGCCAAGAACTTCAGCTGCAGATATTCTCAAGCACTTCAGCTTAGATTGATTTTGAACTTCCTAATGATTCTATCTCTACAGCCACACAAGAGAGTGGCAGAAATTGACAATAGTGGATGGGAGGGTAGAGATCGATCGTCAAGCAAGCACCAAGATCCTAGAAATTCCCTCTCTCCCCAAAACTTAAGATAAATGGCTGGAAATTTGATGAGCTGATGAATGTGTTGACCTTTACCTCCATCTCATTCCATCATCCCGAAACATAAGTGCTCCCAAGTCCCAATGCCCCCTTGAGTAATGGTTGGGATGGTCGATTCCCCAGGATAGCTGAGGATAGTATCGTTCCCTTGAAGCCCCACCCATGATTTCTCGATTGCGAGATGGTCCATGAGCCGAGAGGGATGGTCTACTAAGATATCCTTTCATTCCTGGATGACTTGGATTATGGTTCATTATAGAGCCTCGTTGGGATGGATGGACAAGATTCAGACTGCTACTAGGGAGGGATATGTACAGACAGTCAAAATATGATTTTCTTATAACTTTCCTTTTGGAATATTGGGAGGGACATCTATATGAATGCACTCAAGAGGGACTGGTATGATCCCTTACCTTAGAAGCACTAGATGGATGGATGCATGGATGGGGTAGGGATAAGCGAGGATACCTAAAACCAAGAGAGAGTTCCTACGACTTGTTATATACGATTCACCTGTTGAGAATCATACGTCATATGAAAAAATACATACAACAGATCAGGGAGAGTGGGTAAGTGTTATACCCTCAATAATAGTGTAAAGATAAGCTAGTTCTAGATCCAATTGGATAACCCATTGATGGCAGGGTATAAGCATCAAATCCCAAAGAGGGCTAACCTTGTGAAGCCCCATCAGAGTAGGCCTAAGGCATGGATCTTTCAATCACTTCTTCAACAAATTGACGATGAGGTTTTGGAGCCTTTCATTGGTTGAAATAAGAGAGTCTATTCCACCCTTTCTAAGCACATTGAATCAGAGTCTTTTGTCATAAAAAATGATCTATTTCTAGATAACCAGATCCCCCAAGCAGTGATGAGGGGAATTCCCATCTAATATTTGTGGCTCAATTAGTTTACCAATGGTGGAGATCTTCTTCAATTGTGTTGCCAACCCTGATCTCCCTTATTCCCATAATACCTTCCAACTCCTTCTCAGTTGAGTAAAATAAAAATGATTATTAGATGTAAATTTGACTCTGCATGATCCATACAGAAGTTTCACCTTCCTGGTCCTTATCTATTTCTTTTCTTTAAGATGTCCCAAGTGATGACCTAGTTATTAAGGATAAGCCAAATCCAAAGACAAGTTTTGAGTTCAAATTTCATTTCCACACTACTTTCCACCACCAGCAAATAGGATCCAGGAAGTCTAGAGCAGCAAGAGACTTTTTTCCTTCCCGGGGTGTATAATATCCTATTGAGTTGAGTGTCCATATCATAGAGTAATCCCCATATTTGAGTAGGACTGGCTGGAAGTCTAGACGAAAATCATTCTAGAGAAGGGCGTCAACCTCATTGAACCCCAAGCCCCTTCCTTTAAGCCATTGCCAATATGGAAAAGTGGTTTCAGTACCAATTTCAATAGAATTAGTTGACCTAGCATCACTAGCATTTAGTAGTTTATGTGGTAATGGAACCAGTCCTAGCTTACTATCTTCTCCACTAAGGGACTTAGCCTTGACTTGTAGAAAGAGAGACTTGTTTGCTCCAAGCCAACACCCTTTTCCTTCCTTGAGAAGAGATCTACCACAAGACTTATCTAAACATCTCTCACTTGATTATTGAACTAAATGACATAAATTTTCATGTTTCTAGTGGATGAAAATTTAATACATTTGGGGTTCTGTGGTACTTGCAAGTGAAATTGTGTTGAATTTCAAGTGCTTTCTATAAAGTATCTTTACTTTTACAAGTTCCCATTTGACCTATGAGCCATAATGGAATAATGATTTGTTTTTCATGAGTCATATACCCACCATCCTTTCTCTTTAAGGTGAAATTGGCATGTTAAAATAATGTGAGTGAGTCTGAGGCCTTGGTGTTGGGCCTTGAATCAACTAGTAGGAATGACTGGTTCAAAAGGGTCAGGTTAGACTATTATATAAGCCAATGATTGTGAAACCTTCAAACCAAAGCACCGACCCAAGGTAGAAGGATTTTCACTAGGAGGAAGTCTAAGGATTAGATAAAGTGGACTTTGTTCAACCTCTACTAATTGAGATTAGTAGTGACTATTCTGTTTGTCATTGAGTGTGCATAGTTATCCACTGAAATGTGAATTATTTTCTAGATTGTGTGTGTACGTTATTTTGATCCTATGGTGGGTAGTTGTCTTATGGCACTGATCCTTGAAACCAATTCAATTAGGTGATTCTAATTACCCCGTTTAAACTAGACAATCTAGGATGAAGTGCATACTCAATTTCATGCCTCATTCATATGGTCGACCTATCTCTCTTTCTCCTTGACTTGTGATGAAGAACCAGAACTTTGATTCGTAGCGATTGGTTTTTTCAACTTGAATTATCTACATTATTAGACACCATGCATATTCAACTTCTCTAAAAGCAATAAATAATTGGCGACCTCACTCCTCTTTTCGATTTCCTAGTCTTAATAAATTGTACCTGCTGCTCTTGGGTATATAACCGCTGAACCAACTGCTTATGGTTATTGGTATGGATCTTTGGCTTAATCATCAGAATATACTGTATCATCCTCTTAGTATCTTCTCCCTTATTCTAGTTGCTTATGCTGGTGGTGCTAGCTCTTCTACAACTACTTTACCTGGTGTTGTACCGACTAGTTTACCTGGAACTAAGCAAAGGTATGTTGTTTCAAGAAAATATCAAAGTGAGTGTTTTCCATGATAGTAGAAACTCATGGGGTTGCATTCTCCGATATTAACGAATGCATTTGTCGATAAGATCCTAAAACTAGTTGTTCAAATAAATAGCTATAAAGACCTACAGGGTGGGGGTTAGAGAAGTAGAGAGAGAGAGAAGGAGTCCATTTAGGTGTGAGCAAGGCCTCTTTCAGCTACCAACAGGGAAATGAAGATAGAGGCCAAGGCATTTGTAAAATATATATATCCAGACCCACTGCAGCCCTAAATAAGTCTTTCAAAATGACAAATTCATAAGGGTAGAGTTGGCGGCGGACCTACCCTAATAAGACAATGTGATGCCTTAAATCATAATAGTAGGGTGGGTGGAAATTATACTTCACCCTGGTCTGAATAGCACTGTTCGTAGATGATTACGTCCCTATTAGCATAAGATGCTCACAAGTGGCCTCTCGTTACTACACGAGAAGTCTATTCGTGTCTTCATGAAACCCTAGCTCCCCTCCCTTTCAATAAAGTGATTTCTTAGGAGATCAATCATAATTCTAAAGGTCAACCACATACATACACAAAAGGAATGTGTGGATATTTGGTTGAAAGAAAACCTATCTTTCAATCCATCTAAATGAAATTTTATAGTGCGTCCAGTCAGCAAATAATTCAAACGGGCCCACCTAGTGAAGTTACAGATAAGAAACAAAAATGCCTACCCATTAGATGCTCTACGATCATTCTTAGGATAGATCGAATACTCTATTGGGTTCATCAAGGATTTCTCTAGAATTTCTCTTGGAGAAGGAAAAAATAAAAGGGAGGTATAAGAGCAAGAAATTTCCTTTCAACATCTTAAAAACTGTTGAATTTCTCTATCTTCCGATTCCCGGAGAATTCTACGTACATGTCGATGCTTCCAGTTGTACACTCGCGCAAGAAGGTAAGAGAAAATATTTTTAGCCATATGTAGTGCTCGATAGGATAAGATTTATAGTACGACCGAAGGGATCTCTTACTTCTATCATAGAGAAATATAGAAGGGATATGGGGGAAAATAAAAGGAAGTGGAGAAACAAGCTCTACCTGCTGAATCTCACATTGAACTTTGACCGCGAGACTCATTACTGGCTAACTTCATAACGGATGACCATTCCAACTGACTTTGACAATTTTCCCTTGTTAGACTAACCAGTCTCTCCTCCAGAGGAAAAAGAAGACATCAGGCAGAATATACGAGATAAAATCCCTGCAACTCTTTGCCCTTGAAATGAAGCTTCCATTTGCTATGACATTGAGGTGATGACCCCTTACTTTTCCTACAAGTGGAGGAAAAACCTACAACCGTGCCAATATGCATATACAATAGCTGAAGCCATTGAAGACATGTATTATCATAACTCATCACCTGCAGCCCCCAAGTACATCGCCCGAGGACCCTCCTACAAGCCAACCACTCCTCACTCTGAGTAGCACTTCTCTTCTCCTTCCTTTATTAGAAAATGGCACATTGAAACTTATATATTCCAATATCATATGTCAAATGTTACTGGTGCTAAGAATGACTATTTATTGGTTTAACAGCTAGAAAATACCTCTTGGGAACTACTTACACTACTCTTACACTAAGAGGACTCTATCTCTATTCTATGCTCTATTTTATAAATAAATATGGAGAAAAATTCCATCTATCACAAACCGTTATCTCTTCCCATCCATCGTATTAGTAGTGGAGTAGCCTAGGGGGGATTATAACGTAGAGATACCATGGATTATTCCCAATTATCAGAGTATCCTCTCTCATTTGTATGACCTATCCCATTGTATTATTTGATGAAAAAGGAAATGAGATATAATCTTATATAGACCTTTTCACATATCATGAATATAAGGATAGGTATCATATTGAGAGATTTTAGCTTATTTCACCAACCATTTCAGTAGAAGTTGGGAACTGTAGTTGGGGTATGTTGGTTTTATAGTGCTCCAAATAGTCACCAAGGAATCTCTCTTTCTTTTCATAGTTGAGTAGGTAGTCCCCAGCCCCAAGAATCCTTGCTCATCTAAGAACTCAAAAGTGTCTATTGTGTGGGGAAATTGGATACTACACCTACCTCTATTGGGGTATGTTGGCTTATTGAAAGGGTTCTTCTCGCATAAAAAACTTTCAGGGTGTTGTGGATCGTGAAATGAGAAGGACCTGGAGGGACTTTACCGAGGTACGAGGGTAAGGTTTCTCAATTCTTTTCTAACTCAACTTTAGAAAAAAATTTGTTGCACCAAGTAATGCATGGAGAAGAAGTTGTAAGGTTTGTTCACCTCACACTGGGGAGTACTCTTTTCCCTCTGGCCTCTTCAATAAAACTAACAACATCAAAGGACTATGAAGTAATATATATTATAGATTATAAAAAATCATGAATATAACTTAGAAGTCTCATATATAGAGATTAGAAAAGTATGAGAGTTTAGTACACATGGACTACAGGATATAGTGTGTCTCTTAAGGCTTGAACTATTTTGCACTCTCTCTATGGAATTTGAACCAAGAAGGGGGACTAAATCAAGTAATTAATAAACCCCATATATATTGACAAGAGAAAATTGAACCCTCATACTCATACCTCATATGAGTCCCTCCGGGTCATAGGGAAAATTGAACCCGAAGTTAATCTATTTGGGTGGGGGAAGCGTACCTCAGGCGAGTCCCTCCAGGTCGTAGATTTGGCGATACCATATGTATATCGATATGTATTTCGAGATCTAGAGATGTTATGTAAACTTTAGGAAAAGGTCATGTTCAGTAATTAGTCTTATCCCTATGGAGTAAGGCCCTATGGACTTCCAGTCTTAGTCCCATGTCTGTCTTTAAGAGTGAAAGCCATAAGGTCTACCTTACATTCCTTTATCCTTACTACTATCCCATAGAGAAGAAACTACCTTAGGTAATATCTAGCTCTAGCCATTGATGCAAGTATCACGTAGAGATGTAGTATCATATGTATAGATTCCAACATAAAGAATATAAAGGCTTTCATGTATTTGAACTAAGAAAGGGGACTTGGGTGGGACACACCTACATAGTCAATGCCCTGCCCTATGGTTTTTATATTGCACTTACTTCCTAGAATAAGCTCTTCAATAGTCTTTCTTTATTTCCCTAAGGCCCCATAGAGATAGAGACTAACTATTAGTAGCTTCAAGTAGTGCATTACTACTAGCCTGAAATACAATTATTAGTATGTTTCCATATGCCCTCTAAGATATTGCATATTCATATTCTTACCAATGGAAAAGTTTCAACCTAACACTCGTAACCTCGTATGATCCCCTCTAGGCGTAGATATGCGAGTTTGGTCGGGCCTCAATTGACTTCATCCTGCCCCTAGGGAAACTTCCTGAGAATAAGGCATATTATCCAACACACTTCTTTGTTGTGCCTGTCACGAGTGAACCTGAAGCCATGGATAACAACTCAATAATATGTGGTGGTAATGTAATAAATAGAAAATACAGTATGGGAAATTTTGGATTAGAGCTCCCTTGGATTATTCCCAATAGAGATTATTAGCTTCCAAGTAAGTCATCGTACTACTCTCCTACTAACTACAATTAGTATGTTTCCGTATGCCTATTACATATAATGGAAGAATTACATCTATAAATTATATTCCCCCCCTATCTCTTAGTAGTGGAAGAAACCAAGAATCACCTATAAGTGCATGTGGACTACATGGTAGTTTATCTTAAGGTGGAAAAGGCTACACTCGTCTCAAATGCTAGTGTCTCCATGGAACTTCAACTTATAACACCTACCTCTAGTATAACTGGTCTATTGGCTTGAAAGGGGAATACTCTCATAAACTTTTTTGAATGGGCAAGAAGAAGTTAGGGGGACTGATGATGGGTGCTATCTATGTCTTTATTGTTACACATGCTCTATGGGGTTAGAACCTATGCTTACTACCATTAGGGGAATTTTGAGGTCTAAGACGAACCTCCTAAGAAAAATGTACAACAAAAATAAATTTTATGAGAACCAATAGGATTCAAGATGATGATGTCAATCATGGGGGATGATTCACCATTTTTTAATTAAAAGGGTAAAAATATTTAAAAATAATAAAATAATAAAACTACTTTTTTAACTTCTATTTTCAACTTGTCTCCCAAATTTTTTACTCAAATTTTGAGCGGGAGTACTCGTTGGATGAAAAATTTAATTTCTCATCCAAAGAGTACCCATGTTTCATACTCAAGTAGTTTTTTACTCAAGTAGTTTTTACTCAAGTAGTTTTTTTCTTTTTTCCCTCTAAAATTTGATGATGTGATCAAATCTTATTTTATTATTTCCACTATTGTTAGTGTGAATTCTAATCGCCAGCATACAAAAAAAGGTCACTTTATTTTTGTATAAAAAATAGCCCTAACATCAAATATGACTTCCAATTTCTTTAGATCTGCAGTTAGTTGACCAAGACAAATGCTACAAAATCCAGATCTATGCAGTTAAAGATATTAAACAAGAAATAATAATAGTTGCACCATGCATCCAATGAACAAGACAAGAATATTTTTAAATAATTTTTGTATTTATGATACCTAGGAAGGGAACATAGAAATATTTTAATAGTTCCCCTCAATGGGATGGGTTCTTTTATGTCCTCAGCGCTTCAGATATAAGATCTATCTCTCTTGATGGTGTAGAAAACCTAGAAAAAATGGAGCTCATAAGAAAAATGGTAGAAAAATATGACAATGATGGAGGATCAAAGTCAGACCAGAAGTATAAATCCAGAGTGATCTTTAGGCAACAAAAGGTAGTGAGTGAATCGAAAAACCCTTCCATTTATAACAAAATATTGAGTTAGTCTAGATATTGGTGCATAGTTAAAATATTATTAACCAAATTTAGATCCAACTTTTATGGAATATTTTATTATATTTGTTGGAGGGAAAAAAGAATTTGAATTTGGTCAAATCCCTTTATTTTTAAATAATAAATAAATAAATGATTTATTTACTATTTTAAGAATGTGTTTGAGTAATAATTGAATAAATAGTGCTTTATTCAATTATTTATAAATGATTTAGTCAAATTTAACAAAGAATATTATTTAAATAATGTTTTAAATAATTATTCCTAGAAAATAATAAGATAAATAATGATTTATCTAATTAGTTTTCCGGTTTGGGGTTAAATATGACTAGGAATATTAATTAAGTTGTTTTTTAATTAATTATCCCTTGAGAAAAATCAAACAAATATGGATTTATTCAATACTGCCTCATGGGGTTTCCTATTTAGACCATAAACAACTTAATAAGTTATGGATTAAAGTTATTTTTCATAGTGCAAACAATTTTACTTAGCACAAAATTGGTCTTACATGGTGTACTTTGGTCCATCTAATAGTAACATGTTAGATGGCCAAAAATTGGTGTAACATATTGCACCCCATCATGCAAGCATTAGGAGCTAATCGTATGACAGAACTACGTTGTAAGAACTCAATCACCAAACACCAAAGGGGAAGTCATAAAGAGAGAAATATAAGGTAGAGTAAAGCATTGGAGGACAAGACCCTGAGGAGGCGAGACTTACAAGTGCGACAAGTATCTCTTATGAGTGAGTACCAATTCTACAGAAGGTGGGGGAGGCATTCCTATGCCCCCCGAGATAACAAAGTACAAAGGATAATGCGTCCATTAAAAAAGGGATCGAACTATATAGTACACGCTAGCATAAACATGAGCCAGATAAAAACATGGTAATGGATCCCACATACATACCTGGGATAACAACCAAGACTTATACAATAATATCTGAGTACATGAGATATAAGTACAACCAAACAGGCCCTGTAAAATAGGAAAGGGCTATGAAAATCTGAATGATACATGAAAACTAAAGAGGCGCTGCAAGTGGTTGAGGCCAAAACCATCATTAGGGGAATTTTGAGGTCTACAATGGGCCTCCTAAGGAAATTATAAAATAATAGTGGAAAAAATCAAATAAGATTTGATGACATCATCAAATTTTAGAGGGAAAAATGAAAAAAACTACTTTTTCAACTCATATTTTCAACTTATCTTCCAAAGTTTTTACTCAAATTTCGAGTGGGAGTACTTGTTGGATGTAAAATTTAATTCCTCATCCAAGGAGTACCCATGTTGCATACTCTCGATGGGTCCTACTACACGAAAAATGAGAAATACATGAAAGACATGATTGTAATCACGTTTTTTTATGTATTTCTCATTTTTTGTGTAGCAGGGTCCATCAAAAGTATGCAACATGGGTACTCCTTGGATGAGGAATTAAATTTTTCATCCAACGAATACTCCCACTTGAAATTTGAGTAAAAACTTTGGGAGATAAGTTGAAAATACGAGTTGAAAAAGTAGTTTTATTATTTTATTATTTTTTAATATTTTTACCATTTTACTTAAAAAATGGTGAATCATCCCCCATGGTTGACATCACCATATTGAATCCTATTGGTTCTTATAAAGTTTATTTTTGTTGTACATTTTTCTTAGGAGGCCCATTTTAGACCTCAAAATTCCCCTAATGCAAATCTATGGAGTTGCATCCAAGGCTATAATAGAGAGGTCATCCAGGCATGTGGGCGGCTACCTGAAGGGCCAATGCCTCATGAGGTTTGAAAAATCTCACACACACTCAAGAAATCACTGGTACAATCTGCTGCATCACCGAACCATCAAGTATACAGATCTCAATCATGAGATGAGGAGCTATAGCTAAGAAAAAATCAAGTCAAAGGGCCATAGAGGGTCCCTTTCCCTGATCCAAGGCACCGAACAAGAGTGGAATATGGAACCAAGGTAAACCACCCTCTAGACCTGTCTTTTGGAATGAATGAGCTGATGTTGAAAGAAGGAGGTCTACCATAGGTGAGTCAATGAGGGATCCTCAACTATGGCACGAGGGATAATAGTAGAGTGACTAATAGACTGACACCAGGGATAATAATGAAATGGGGGGTACCGAGTAGCGGGTTGACGACTTCCCTTGTTAGGGAATAAATGGCATGGATGACCTGGCAACTACTGACTCGACACCGAAGGAGATAGGGGACAATATGACTGAAGGAAAAAATGTGCGACGCGAGAGAGAACAAAGAAATGAAGAATGGGGGACTATGGCGGGATAAAAAGGGACTTTGGATAGACTCCATGAATGCGATGATGACTCAACTCGGATGCTCTAAACAAGGGTGACTTGATGATGCTTCCACATAGAAAAGTCCCAGTGAGGACCATAAAAGCATGAGTACAAGATGGTTACTCAGGACGAAAATCGACACGAGCATGGACAAGTATGAAGGCAAAGTCTTGCCCCAAGTACGAGTGTTGTAAGTGAATAAATTCAATTTTTAGGAGTGGTGAAGTGACCCTTCTTGGAAAAAATGTGTCGAGGTGAAGTATCAAATCACAAAAAACTAAAGGATACCCATTTTAGAGCTCAGTGAGAGCTTTCCAACGGTTTTGATGGTTTGTAAAACCGAGCTATGATTTGGCTTCAACTGGCAAAAGAAAAATCCGGTGTTTCTCTTTTAATAAGGCATTTTCCCTCCAATTTAATTCATTTTCCAATGTAGCTGTGGTGGATGTAGAGAGGAGAAAAGGCCCTAAATCTTGTGGCGATCATAGTGGACAAACTGACCATTGGAATCAAGATCTGTTAGTTGTAGGTAAGAGACCTAACCCTACTCTTTCATTTAAGGGTATCAAAATTTCAGTTTAGGCACCTAGAGCTCATGAACAGTCCAAGTCACACTATCTGGTGTCTCTTCTACGACCTGGGTAGTATGTACTGGGAAGAAAACTGTGACCTATCCTTGGAAATGACCTGAAAAGTGTGACCTGTTAGAGAAAGGAGTTTCAGTTCTATTTTTGGCTGCGAGCTGGGATTTTTATGGTTGAGGGGCATAGGTTCCCCAAGCATGTTATGGGAATGCCAAATGTATTTAGAAAATTAGAATCTAAACACATTTTGATGATGTGGTTCACCATTTGTTTACTTTATGGTTATCTTCTGTGGGAAGAATGGAAAGATGCAGTTCGAGAAAGGGAATGGGGTATTACCAATCTCTTCTGGTACTGCATATCTGAAGCAAATGGACTATATTTTTGGGTTTGCATACATGGTGTCACTATCCCAAATAGTGGATTTGGATATAATGAGCTGGTGCTCACCTAGAAAACCCATAGGTTGGTCAACAACAATGTCTAGGGGACAGGGTTGTTGATGTAAGATGAAGGAATTATGAGGGGGATCATCCCTAGAGTATCTAAAATGATATGGGACTCTAGAGGTTCTTCTAAATGGAGAAGAATAATGATACTAGAGTCGACACAGCTAGATGCACTAGGAGGGTTGTGGAGAATTTCTTCTCCTGGACTCTCCAATATGGGTGCTCCCTTACCAAAACATTGGGTGTCAATGTAATGGCCACAAGGTGTATGTGGTTCGAATGAATGGGTTCGATGTAAGGGGGGATAGATAAAGTTAGGGGTGGTGACTACTTCCATAATGTCATCATCGCAATAGAAGATGGGGTGACCAATGGAAGAAAGACCACGTGGTGCGACGAAGCTACCTGACTCATCATCATGAGAAGAAAGGTTCACATGCGCATCATCACAAGGGGTGACAAAAAAAAAAGTAGATGGGGGATCTACTGATGTTGAGCCGAGGGTGATCGCTGAAGGGGGATCAGGCGAAACAAAAGGGGAAGCGTCAGAGGGGTCTTCCACCATGGATCTCATGAATGATGATAGGTAGAGGATGGTGGCCGAAGACTCCACCATCTCAACATAGAGAGGAGGAATGTCAATGGGAGTGGGTAAATCCTCAGGTTGGACTGAAGCATACTGCGGCTAGGATGGGAGAGGCGGACTAGTTTTGTTCAATCTCGTACTCTTGAACTGCATCCAAAAAGGCACGGTAATGTGTGAGTCATGGACAATGATGGGTATAATGACCATGGAGATCACACAAAGCATAGGGGTGGTTGGTGTGAATGGTCTTGGGGTTCTTGGCTGCCGTCAAGGAAGGAATAGAGGCTTCAGGGATCGTAGACTCATGGAACGTGACATTGACCATGGGCATGATACAAGGAAATTTAGGACAATGATGGGTGGCATGACCGATAAAATCACACAAAGCACACTGGGGGGTATGCTCTTGAGGCTAAGGAGGAGTAGGGTTTGGTGGGGTGGCCTTGTATTTAGGTGCCTTATGGCGAGCTTTTTCCCCTTCACCCGAAGCTGTCACAATAGGAGTAGGTTCCTGTTGAGGTGGCTGAGGCACGGAAGCAAACGGAGGGGTCATGGGGACCGGTTGGACCGAGGTCAAAGAAAGATAAGGTTTGGGCTGACCAGGCAGGATAGTGGCTGGGGGATCAATGTACCCGACTGGGATCCCCAGGGTCAGGTTAGGCAGGGATATGGTAGCCATAAAAGGTACTGAAAATTCTCTAGGAGGGGGAGTTAGGAACAGTATCTGACCGGAGGGGTAATGGCCAGGCGGGACAACTCTGACATGGTTAAGGCTAGGAGGAATTGTACCAGGAGGGTAGAGATGCTCATGGGTACCAGCTGTAGATGAGGGGCCTAGGGGAGGGGGTCCTAAAGGCTGATTTGAGGTGCTAGGAGCAGGTTGTAGATAGCGGGGCTGCTAACTAGTCGAAGTGGGTTGCTTGAGGGCAGACCGGGATGATTGCATCATGCAAATGTTCGACGATCTGGGATCAAGGACAAGAGGAGAAAGAACAGGGAATGAACCAAGAAAAGAGGAGTTTTTGTAGACTTCGAGTGAAACATTGGTCAAAGGTTCTATTATCAACCAAAAATTCTCAAAACATCATTGCGCCATCTCTACTTTTGGTCATGATTTCAAGGAGGTTTAGAAGTCATTTTAAGTCATTGGTAAAGGATAGGTCATATTACAAGTTAAAATGAAGTCTTCTAGGTCCACTCCATGATCAATAAACTCTGAAATTTTACCTTTTTTTAGTCATGGTCTTAGATAGGTGTTAGGTAATTTCATGGTTTAAAGGGTAGCTGATAGGGTTAGAGTCTCAAAAGTCTCATTTTCATTTCCAAACAATGTTTAACAACCTTATTCCATGGTGTAAAGGTCCCATCATCCATTTAGAATTCATTCCATTAGGTTTAAGGTAAAATTTTGCAATGATGCTAGGAATCCATGTTTTCTTAGCGTAGCTAGATCAAAAAGGGTGATTTGCGCTACGAAAACGCTACTTTCATAGCGCGCTACGAAATGGCTATAACAACCTTTTTCAGCAAAAAACCCTGTTTTTCTGCTTTTAGTAGTCTTTTTCCAAAGGGGTTCCTAAGCAACTAAAAACTCATTTTTTTAAAAATGAAAGAGGTTTTTCTTCCTAACATACTGAAATACAAAAAATAATTTCCGTTTCTTCAAATTCATTATGAGGTCGGAGAAATTGATGACTCAACTTGCGCTATGAAAACAGTTGAAAGTCATTGAGAGAAAAACTTTGTAATATGTTTTTAGTAGTAAAATACATGATCATTTTCTGGCCACAAGAAAAAGTATTTGGGAATTCTGAAGGAGGTTTCTCTTCATAAAAGCTCCAGCTACAATAAAGTATCTCACTTTTCTCAGAAGTGTTACTAGTTTGGAGATACAAGGCTTTATTTGAAGCCATAGTTTCAGAAATCAGGATTTTCCAGTTTTATACAAGTTGTTCAAAGACAGTTTCTGGGTAGTAGGAGAAATATTTCAAAAAACCAAGACAGGTTTTTGTTAAAGAAATCATGGTATCCAAAAGAATCCTTTATTTTTTCAAAATACATTATGGGTGAGAAAATAAAATCTCTGTCTCAACACATATTTTTCAGATAAATCAGAACAGTAAGTTATAATTTCTTAATGCAGTTTTGTTGTGGAGAAGGATTTCACTTTTTGAAAACACTTAAAGGATGACATATGTTGATTATTAAAGCTTGTAGAAATCATGTAAAATTTGCAAAATTTTTTAAAAACTAATATTTTTGAAAAAGTTTGTGTAGATGATATACACAGCAGTTTCGTAGCGCGCTACAAAACTACTGTAGGTGCAATTTTGAGCATTTTGTTGAGGTTTCAAGAGGTAAAACTTCTGGATTTTGAAGTGTTGATGCTGCTATAGGATGGAAAGGGTTCAAAAATGAAGCTCTATATGTTAAAAAAAAAGAAAGTGAATGTTAAGAGATGTTTACAAAGACATAGTTACTCCGCTACGAAAACAGTTGATATTTTCGTAGCGCAGCCATATCGACTCTCTTTACACTCTTTCAAGGACTTAAATTTTGTATAGGTGGAAATGAATGGTTCTATGGAAGTGATAACACATTTATTTTGTCTCAAGAAGTCGAAATTTCTAGCAAAAGGGTTTGAAGATCATCAATGGAGGTAAAGACATAATTGCAGAAAACAAGTTTCCTGGCTTTTAGGGCAGTTAGGTCATGGAACAACAGGGTTCATAACAATGCTGGAGACGTCACCAAATTTTACCTCATGAGGTTTTAGGTGGAAAAGGATGAATTTAAGACTAGATAACGTTGTTATAAGTATATTTAGGAGTTTTAGTCCTATTTGAATTAGAACTCTTCAAAGGTAGTCAAGCTGTCATTTTGTAATTAATAAGCCTGTTTTATGATTAGAATAGGTATAAATAATAGAAATTTGAATTCTCTTGATGATGGATCATAGAATCCAATATTTTAAAAGCTATATATGAAGCAATAGGTCGAATTAGAAGAGGGTTGGGGACTTTTTGGCAAAATATGCTTCTTTATGTAATTGACTGTGATTAGTAATGCAGAAAGGTTTTCTTCTTGACAGGCCTGAGATTCTCATGGGGTTTTAATGATTTATTGATCTACCTATTATGTTTAACTATTTGCAGTAGATCTCATTGCTATTACTTAGAATTCATAACCCTATGCTCTGACTTCCTTTAGTAATGAGGTCACTGTGTTTTTCTATGTTCTATGAGTGAATTGCCTTTGAACCACTAACAGTAGATTTCATTACTATTACTCAGAATTCATAACTCCATGCTCTGACTTAATTTAGTAATGAAATGATTGTGTTGAACTTATGTTCTTGAGTGAATTGTCTTTGTTTAAAACCCCATTTGCCTTAGCTTCCATGTCCAGAAACCTTGCCATTGAATCTACTGACTTATTGACTCCATAGCCCAATGGTAGCGAGCCTTCATCTTTAAACCTACAAACACAAAAAACCAAGATAGAGTTAGCCATCTATATTATCATTAATCAATATCATAAACCCTTGAGAGAGCCCTCTCAGGCTGATGAGGCTAAGCCTCAGCTAAAAGGTTGGTTCGAAATAGTTACACCGAGGTAGTCTGATCAATAGCCTATCATGGTCCTATTTTGGTGATAACGGGTTCGAACGTTTGTTTATTGGCCACCGAAGAGATAATGGACTTAGGGGAGGTTTGAGACTTCAGTTCATAATACGTCAACTGGTCGATGGTGACAATATTTCCATTGTGAGGAAAGCACATCTTATAGTGAACCACAGATGGGACAAAAAACAACGCATAAGTGTAGCTACAACCCAATAGAATGTTGTAATATAAGGAGGCATCAATGACTTCTACGTCAACACAAACATTCTTACCCACAAGAGTAATAGGAAAATTGCAGAATAGGCCAATGGGCTGGGAAGAGTGGCCATCCCATGCTTGGAGGCTGATAGTGTAAGGGGCAAACTTTGGAGATCTAAGTTGCTTCCAAACGAAAGTGGACATCACACAAGTATATGCCACTTCATCAATGATACAATGGGAGACATTGGCATTCCGGATCTTGACAAGGATTTGGAAGGCGATGGAGGAAGGAACGGGAGGTTGTTTTGACCAGTCAACTTCTAAGATGATCAAATGATCATCTGAAGGATCCACATCACCCATGGCAGTTAGTAGAGATTTTCGTTGTGAAGGGAATGATTGGAGGAGTTCCAGCGTTGAGGTGGCAGCAGGGGATTGCGCCAAATCATCTACTATACTATACGAATGGGAAACTTTTCCAGAAGTAGTGTTTCGGTGTAATGGCTCCTTGGGGATCTTGGTATGAACCTCTACCTTAGGCTGATGTATCTGTAAAGGACTATTGGTTGTCGAAAGAGGTGCTGTGGAACAAGAAGAAGGCAGCTCGAGGGCAGACATAGTGGGAGGCTTGTTGTACTGACGGGACTGAGTCTGAAGTTCAAGGTCAATGGTAATGGGTTGGTCAAAGTTCATCATGAGAATCTGGTAATCATAGGTACCATATGGAGGAGGTTACATGGCTACCTGACCTTCAGGGGGTTGGGTAACCACAAATCCTTGCTATGGGAAAGGATTGGTAAACATAACCAGCTGAATAGGTGTAGCATTGGGAGGATCCGAAGGGGAGGCTTGATGTCCTCGCGATGTTTCTTGAGTATCCCACATCTGACGCGTCTGAGGTAAAAGAGGATAATCGTGGGTGTAGTGATCATAGAAACCGCAATAAGAACATGGCTTATTCGTGTGAATATGCATGTCCTGCTTGGGCTGAGCGCCCCATTGCTGTTAGCAGTGTTAGGTGAATTCTTACCTGAGAAAAATTGATTTTGGTTTTCTTTCCTCTTCTTTTTGGAGGTAGGAGGATTAGTTGCATCATGATGTACATACACTTTCCCCTTGAGGGGTGGTGGCTGCTGTTACAGGGGTGCTAATTTTGGAGGAGCTGCAGAACCAGGCTATGGATACAGATAATAATGATATTGGGCAACATTGTGGTAAACAGGTTGGGCAAAAGGAGGAGGCATGATGTATTCTGGATACATGCTACTGGGATGGGGAAAAGTGTTGGAGGAGATGGCCCATCCCTGAGGGAAACGATAACCCATGGGAGGATGAGTGTATGGATGAGAAAGGGCTCCAACGATACCGTCGGCTACATGGGATGCTCTCGGTGCATTGCCACCACCGGGTCTAGGGAGATCAGGTAACATGGTATAAACATAACCAGACTATGTGTAGATCAGGTCATATTTCAATGCAATGTGGAGAGTAGCTTCTTTGGTCTAAGGGAAATGAGATGTGACATATTTTCTGATAGCAAGAAAAAGGGATCTGAGAAACCAGTCCATGTAGACACGGTCTGCGAAGGTAGGGGCTTGACATAGGCTCTTTCTTCTCTGTCATTCCTGGACATGATCGGATAGGTGGGTCACAGAAAATTTACGGAAAGAGGTCAAAAGTTCAATACCAGTGTCATAACGAAGGGGAAGCTAGAAGTAAGACAGAGAAGCCCGGGCAAGAGTCGCAAAAGTAGTATGAGAGGAGGAGGCCTGGTCAACATACCACTTAGAAGCTTCTCCAGTAAGCTTATGCTGGAACAACCGAAGATAGAAAAAGTTATCGGTGATGGAGTTAGACAAACACCACATGTGGAAAGATAGAACATGATTTGTAGGATCTTCTCCAGCAAGACCTTCAAACTTGCAGATGTTGGAAGGGAGCTTGGTTGGCATAGCAAGCCAACCAGGATCATGGTGTATGGGGTCATTGATCAACTCGTTAAAACTGGGCAGAATGAGACCTGCTGTATAAGGGAGTTAGGGAGCAACCGGGATAGTTCCTATTGCAGTCCCACTAGTAGTATTCCCAGCATTAGGGCCTGGGCTACCACCAACGTTAGGTCCTAAGCTAGACATGGTGAAGGTGACAGGGGGAGAATCGGGGATAGAATGAGAGGGGGAACCTAATGAAATAGAAGCAGAGTCAGAATGGGGACTTGGTGGAGGACTAACTTGAATCCTACATGGAGGAGTAAGTATTCCTAACAAAAATTGAGGATGAAGGCCAAGAAGTCTCCAGGATAAATGCCTTGGGGGCGCAATGATGGAAGAACAAAAATGGATCACAAAAGGAAGAGAGACTGACAAGGGAAAGAAGGTGCAGGATCAAATGATTAAAATGTTCAAACAAGGGCATAGAGGTTCGAGATCAAATGATTACAATGTTATAGTCTTGGCCTGGTTGTGTAAACTAGCCGCTCTTCACTTAGGGTGTGCATGTTAAGTGTGTTAATTTTAATTTTTAAACCCAGTCATGTGTAGAGAAAAAATAAAGAGTGTGTTGTATAACCGTAAATAAATTTGCAAATAACATTAAAGTAAACTGAATAAAACATAAAATAACCAACTAGATATGCATCAATCTAAACCCAAGGAGGCGAGCTTCCCAACAACTAGTCTATGGGTGGGAAAAAATCTAGTCAACGCACAAAAATAGCCAATGGATCTAAAGTCAAGAGGGAAAATGATATAAAGGTCATATATACTAGAAATAGGTGCAAAAAATAGCAAAAAACTAGAGGGAAAAGTGCTGCAAATGAGGTGGCGAAAGGCTACAACCTGAAGGGAAATGGAGGGGACCATAGAGGAGGACCAAAAAAAACTGAAAATAGGTGTTTGGGATGGATTAATAACCAATATGAAATGGATCTGAAGGTACAATATCAAAGGGCTGAACACACTGAAATCACAGACGACCTGCTTCAGCTAAACTCCTCCTAGAAAGGTGGAAGCGTATTGAAGCCTTAGGGGGCTAGGTTCCTACTTCGACGAGTAAAACAGAACAAGTATAGGTCCAAGACAGGTCGATATGGAGGTTAGAAAACCCTGAATAGTACCCCAAACAAACCCAGTAAAGTCACAAAAACTTTCCCACAAAAAGTACAGGTCCCCGTTTCTGACATGTTTTTTAGCAGAGGATGCAGGTTTTAGGAAGTTTTCTGTGTCCTGAAGGTTGAGGTCATATGTTTTGGCCCAAAAAATGCAACCTGCACTTCTGACACTCTCGAGAGAAAGTTTTACAAAAAAGTGTCGTCTCACCCGCGGTTGATACCTGTCACCTGCACAATAGGCCAGAAAACACACAGAAGTTAGAATTTTTATTGTTTTAGGGTTTTAAAGGTTAAAAAAAAAATCAAGAAAATCCAAACAAGAAGCTGAAGAAAAACCATATGGTTTGAAGCAGTTGGTCATGCAGGGATCTAAAAAATGACAACGGTCGTAATCATAAACCCTTGTGGAGTCGCCAGTTGTTAGTGTGAATTCTAATCGCATGTGTACGAAAAAACCTCGCTTTAGCTATGCATAAAAAACATCCCTAACATCAAATATGGCTGCAAATTTCTTTATATATGCAGTTAGTTGACCAAGAGAAATGCTACAAAATCTAGATCTATGCATTTAAAGATATTAAACAACAAATAATAAGAGTTTCACCATGCATCCAATGAACAAGACAAGAATAGCCCACGTGGTGTACAACAGTCGGTGATGGGGTGTGCTGTTAAGGCATTCTGTATGCAAGGTCACCGGTTCGAAACCCATGGGTGGGATGGGAGGAGAAAAAAATGGAAATATTAAGATTAGTGTAAACTACCAAAAAAAAAAATTAACAAGACAAGAATATTTTAAATAATTTTTCTATTTATGACACCTGGGAAGGGAACATAGAAAGATGTTACCAGTGCCCCTCAATGGGATGGGTTCTTGTATGTCCTCAGTTCTTTAGATATAAGATCTCTCTCTCTTGATGGTGTAGAAAACCCAGAAAAAAAATGGAGCTCAAAGGGAGCTCATAAGAAAAATGGTAGCAAAATATGACAATGATGGAGGATCAAAGTCAGACCAAAAGTATAGATCCAGAGTGATTTTTAGGAAACAAAAGGTAGTGAGTGAATGAAAAAACCCTTCTATTTATAACAAAATATTGAGTTAGTCTAGATATTGGTGCATAATTAAAATATTATTAACCAAATATAGATCCAACTTTTATGGAATTTTTTATTATATTTGTTGGAGGGAAAAAAGAATTCGAATTTGGTCAAATCCCTTTATTTGTAAATAATAAATAAATAAATGATTTATTTACTATTTTAAGAATGTGTTTGAGTAATAATTAAAGAAATAGTGATTTATTCATTTCTTTATAAATGATTTAGTCAAATGTAACAAAGAATATTATTTAAATAATGTTTTAAATAATTATTCCTAGAAAATAATAAGATAAATAGTGATTTATCTAATTAATTTTCTTATTTTGGGTTAAATATGACCAGAAATATTAATTAAAGTGTTGTTTAATTAATTACCCCTTCAGGAAAATCAAACAAATATGGATTCATTCAATATTTCCTCATGGGGTTTCCTGTTTAGACCATAAACAACTTAATAAATTATGGATTACTAAGTTATTTTTCATAGTGAAAGCAATTTTACTTAGTGTAAAATTGGTCTTACATGGTGTACTTTGGTCCATCTAATAGTAACAGGTTAGATGACAAAAAATTGGTGTAACAAATATTATTTTATAATTTCCTTAGGAGGCCCATTTTAGACCTCAAAATTACCCTAATGATTCCCATTAATCCTGGTATAGAGGTATAGAGCTTAGCTATTGTCTATGTTTCTCTTATTCAGTGCATATGTGACCATGGGAATATGATGAACATATGACCAACCAGCTCAAGAGGCCCATCAAACCAAATATCAATTGAAGCCAATCATAATCATGTTCAGATTACAAACTACAATTACAAGGGTAAGCGTAGATACGTGATATTGTATATCAATGTTATGATAGAGCTACTCACTTTGGCATTGAGCAGATTAGGCCACCCCACTGATACACTTGAAGTTATTAATCCTCCCAATTTAAGGGAAATGAAACTAAATCTATAATATCCACATGTGTTTAGTAGTTAGGGCTGGTAGTACTAAAACTACTAACTAATAGGTGAAGAGCTCTAGGTCTTGTCTATATAGTAGTTGTAGATAGTTCAATTAGTACTAAAACTAGAGTCAATATTATTTCCATCTCTGCTACAACTT
The DNA here is from genome assembly GCA_034641835.2 of Pinus albicaulis. Taxonomy (NCBI): domain Eukaryota; kingdom Viridiplantae; phylum Streptophyta; class Pinopsida; order Pinales; family Pinaceae; genus Pinus; species Pinus albicaulis. Next base: position 827,821,376 of record CM076570.1, read on the forward strand.
TTGAGTAAGGTGATATTGCCTTAATAGTCTATGCAGTAAGTACTATTAGCTCTAATAACTACCATGTATTGAGTTTACAACATTGACATAGGTATTGGTGTTATGGGTAACTAAATTAGCACCATATCATTCCAATATAATTGGGTTGGTACTACTTATCTCTCTATTCAGGCTTGGTTGCTTACCATATAGTTTAGCCTAATCTACTAACCATGATAAAGGTGCTAATATTTATTCTCTTACGCTCAGATTTAATTAAACTTGGATCAAAAACTGACTATAAGCCATAGAATATACATCAAATCTTGCTAACTCTAACTCTAGCAACTAGTGATTTAGAACTATATACTTCTAGTTGTGTCCAGACATTAATACTTGTAGTAGTCTATAGTTGAAGTACTAACTAGCCCTATAAGAAGTACATGCATCTTCATTCTATGCAGTAGGTTTACTTGCTTGAGTCCACATGCAGTATAGACTCTGAGCTTCCGAGTAAGCCCTCTGGTAGAGAGTGAAAGCCCTCTAAGGCCTGTAGAGTCCATTGATTATTATATGTAACTTAGCCTTAAGATACTCTCTTCTTAGTCCATGCATCTATTCCCACACTTACCCTAAGGCCATATATACTTTAGAGCCCCACTTGCCTACGATTAGGAAGAGATTATCAAGAGGTTGATCTCTACCAAAAAACTTTAGTCTTTGGAGATCTCCCTAACTAAATTGACCCTCCTATTCCAATGCTTGGTTTAGGAATTTGAACCTATTTGTTTTATTTTAATGGGATAGGGCCACAGTACCCATGGATGTTCCTAGCATGGTGGAGATGGTTTGGGCATTGATGAAAAAAATTGAAGTCTACCCGTCGATGGACATGACAACTGAAGTGGAGGGGTGAAAATGCTTGACACACAGCTCTATGAATTCAGGAATTGGATAGGTGTCTGGGACTAAGTGTTGCACCAATCCTGAAGCCGAGTGGCCATGAGCTTTGATTCCATTTTGAAAACGGGCATTGGCAGCCCCAATTAGTTAGGGGGGAGTTGGCTAAGTGAAATCATAAGTTGCAGTAGCACATTATTGAGCAATTATGAGGAGAAATATATAAGTAGTGCTAATTTCAGTTTACTCGACACCCCTAGGTGGTGGTTAAGCACTAATAGCCGAGGCATAACCCATGGTTTACCCCACAATTAAATACCAAGTATATATAGGTCAAGAGCACAGCACTGTAGATTCCCCATCAAGAAAGGGGGAACCAGATAGATATAGGGTTGGACCAATGTATTTCATCACACGGGAAAGGCCTTACCTTAGGTGAGGCCAGCGAATGCACAATCAAAATTCTACTATAATAGGGGATGCATAGGCAGGGGTATAGGTTGTAGAACCAAATCCATTTCCCATCACATTAATCCTCTTATAACCCCTCGTACATATAAAAGCATTTGACCTTGCAGACTAAGTAGCATAGGTGGTTAACCTAGAAGTAGGAGCAAAGCAAGCAGTCATGCAACATCTATTTCCAAATAAAGAGTGGTAAAGAAAGTGCTCGCAGAGGCTGTCCCTTGAGCATCCATTGCTTGTTGATTGACCCACTCCTTCCCAATAATCAATGTCTGAATCAAGCGCCATCAGTCACGAGTATATGCCAACAGTCCTAAATTACATCTGTGTTGGTTAACCTATCCACTCTGCATCGATCAACATAACATGTTTTCAGTATATTCTACCAAAGTTAACTCGTCCGGGGCTAGCATCTATCTACACAGTTAGTCAACAGATCTATTAGTTGACCTCATTATCTAAGCACCACCAGGAAACCTTGAGCAATATATAATAAGAGAGGAAGCAGTTTCAAAGCCAGTTGATGACTGAACAAAATAATCAATATCTATAGTAGATGCTAAGCAGGTTGTTTTAATTTTTTACCGAGCTATCCATGTTCAAGTTTTAGATGATCCATATACATATCTCATGCTGGTTGACCGAGTTTATAAAGCCATCACCCCACTCCATGTCCCTTCCTGTTTGAAAGCCAATTTGAGATCTTTCCAGCAGTCTTAAACGATTATGAATTATTCACAAGGTAATGTCTCTTTTAGGAACACTTTAATTGATTCAACATGCATACCCCATTCCCAAATGCAACGCAGTCTTGAACAATTATTCAATAAGTAGGACCAGAGGTTCATAAAGGTACTCGACCAAGGACAGGTTGCAATAGGTGGATGGATCGTGGGGGCAAGTACTAGCATTCTTGGAGAAGCTTCTTCTAGTAAGTATAGGTGCACTACTTCCCTTCGTCCAGTTCCAGGTCAATATCCTTAAGCAATTGATATAGAGCCATTTTATCCTCGATTCCCTTTGCTTTCTGAATTTACCACTTTTTCAAGAATTTGAAATCTCAGAATTACCATTTCCATATGCAACCTTCCAACTCTTAAATTTACCACTTTGACAAGGCCGCCCTTGCACTCTCCAATTTTCAAGGTACCAAGGCATAGAATGTATAACTGATAGGCCACCTTTATGTACTTCATTTTCCACTTTGACCTCCGAATTACCATAATTGATTTGAATAAAAGAAACAAAGGGGAGGCAGGTGCAAGGGGAATCATTCTCAATCCTGATGAACAAAAGAAATTGAAATATTCTTGGGGATTAGGAAATTAAGCAAAAAATGAGGTGGAAGCTATTACTGCCTATCACGGGATTTCTCCCTCATGGAAGAGAACTCAATATAGCATCACCATTATTAGGTACTTTGCTATTGTAATTTGGGCTCTAGTAAAGAGAGAACCCCCCCATTAGGGACATGTATATATCATAAATTGCATTCTCTCACTCGTTCATGGATTTAGTGAGGTTCACTTATTTCAAATATGAAGGATCCTAAATTCTCTAGCCAACGATCAAGAAAACATGGGGGTGGGGGAATTGGAAACCTTTATTAGGACCATCGAATAATGGTGAAAAGGATGGAAAATTTATTTTATAAAAGGGGTTCTCTTGGGATTACAATCAAAACTGGATTTTTATAGGGAACTCCTACTAAAGGATTTGGAACGGGCTATGATGGCTATTTAGCTGGAAGGGGTGCTTACACAGGTGCTGCAACAACTGGAACTACTGATGGATTTACTATTGTATCTACTAATTTTGCTACTGGATTAAGATCACAATCATCACAAATTGGATCTATAAACTCAGACTCTCTCTCACGAATGTCATTTCTATTACTATTATATGATGCAATGATATAGAAATCCACCACTACTGCTTCATCTAATATGCATCTGCTCTTGCCTATGATGCAACTGTGTTTGCTAGTGGGCACTACTACTTCTGTCGTTGGCTGTTGAGCCTTCTATAATTGCTGCTTATGCTCACTCGCTGATGCCACAGACAACTATAACCTTATAGCACTGGCATACCCAATCCCAATCCAGAGGTCAAGCAACCATTCTCGAAGCTTTCTCTATGCTAAGTGCTTTCTCTCACTTGCACTACTTCTCTAACCCTCTCTCTCACTGGATCTAATAAGCTCAAGCTCACCTTGGGAGGGTGGATCTAGTCATACGCAATCCAATACAAAGAGACAAGCATTGGTAAAGTAATCCCAATCCCAGGCCAATCCCTGTACGAGTATTTTTTTCCTGGGATCAACAACTAAACTTGTACCATATCTCTTGGTGTTGGCTACACATCATAGCTATACTAGATTAGGTTAGTTCCTGGTTCGATGCTTACTATACAATTAGACAGTCTAAACCTTGAGTTCCTATACTCACATAGATAAGGATAAGGAAGTAGCCTCAATTAAAGGTGTTACCGCATATAGGTTTTCAGCCCTCTAAGGAATTTCCAGAACATACTTGAACTCGGCTAATTTGCCTCGGGCTTTCACGTCAAAGAATTAGTTCTTGGACGACTGGTCCTATCGTATCATCTTCTCTCGATAGCTGGGCTAGTCCACCTTCTACTGCTACTCTCGCTAGCTGGATCTATCAACTAGTCATCATCCATACCCCTAATATATCAGTCGGGTGGAAGATCTTACCGCGAACCATACCCAACGTGAGCTAACTCAACATATAGGAAATCTCACCTTCCATTAATGACTGATCCTACTGGACTGATTCTACTACCTGAATTCAAGCAAGTGTGACCTCACCCAAGAGCTAGTGAGAGAAAGAAATGATAGCTAGTGCAAGCAATATCAACATAAAATACTTACTTATTTTACTACCTTACCTCCTGCCAAGCTATCACCTAAGTTATAAAACCAATATCCAAGCCATAGCAATTGAAATAACCCTAACACAATTAATGCTACTACATAAAACCAGAATGAAATAACACTAACACTGCTAATGCTAATAGTGAAATGAACACTAACACATCTAATGCTACTTTAACTACCACTTTAACTACCTTCCCAAACCAATAATTCCAATATTTTCAGTCAAAAATAGAAATCTTAAACATAGCAACATCACCAAGCTCCACTTGTATGTCTGCCTCCTGCTCAATAGGAACTTAACTGAAATACAAAAAATACATTTCTCAACGATTAGACATATTAAGAAGACTCTTATTGGTGAATGAATGGGAAGGAGGACTCTTTCTTTATCCCCTGACAAAGCCAACGACAAGTTCATTTGGTTAGCATACTTGTTGGACTCTGAATCAATTGGCACTGCTATTATACACCTTAGAAGCACCACCTATGGGATTACTGGTTTACCTTACCTTAGAAGCCCCGCTGGGTTGATGGGATGGGATGGATGGAGGATTATTTCTTTACCCTTCACTCATGCCAGAATCCTACGATTATGCATGGATTTACTTTACAACCCATTCTTTAGACCAGCCATACATTTAGGGAACAATATCAAGATAAGCACTTTCCTTTGTTATCCACCCACCTGCAATAACATAGACTGATTCTCTTGAGCCCTATACCATGAGGTTAGGAGGAGAAACAACTATATTCATCACTTAGAAGGTAATGCTATTCCCTTACCTTAGAAGCACCAGATGGAATGGCATGGGTTGATGGTTTCTTCTATTATGAATGCCAAAACCCTAGGACGATGGAGTTAGCCCTAGCCCATTGATGTCATGAATCCATCTAGGAAGACAAAATAAGTAGGCAACTATGGCATGGGCATGAACCACCCCACTTTGTTTACTAACTAGAACTAGGCCTGGCTGATAGCCCTGTACCTTTACTTAGGCTTTGGAGGGACTCACTATACATGATTGGCATTGGATTAAGCCATGAAGGATTAGCTGTAGGGAACTAGACCTTAGCCTTTAACTACTCTTCTATTTATACACCTCCTAGAACTAGTAGATATTTAGTCTTAGACCAGAAATGCAAGGCATGTTGTTAGTCACCCATGTTGGTAGAAATTATAAGAAGCTTATGGGATGGGCATTGGGATTTTTTGATGATACCCTAGAAGCCACAGGTGTGGATGGGTTGGATTAGTGCCTTACCCTTCTATATCATACTCTTGGAACCCTACGATGATGGAATGGATTGAGTTACTTACCAACCCATGAATGATACCAGCAATAGATGTAGGGAATAGTATTAGGATCAACCCATTTAAATTGTTAGACAACCCACTCACCTACCAGAAGTAAATAGATTATCTATATCCCTAGACCTGGAACTACCTAGTGGCAGGAATGGCTATCCCTATAAGCTGAGGATGGAATCGTTGGATCGAAATGGAAATGCTTCATGAGCCCACCCAATAGAACACTCACTACTTGCCATATACCTGAGAGTAGAGATTTTCCCTTACACTCTAAAGACCGAAACCCAAAAAGCTTCAAGTAACCACTCTAGAAGCGAGGAATACCAAAGCAGCTAGGGTTTTCCATGCTAGACAACACTCCCTTTCCTTTCTTTCACTTGCCAAAAATAGACTTGGAGCTCCAGGAATCATGTTGTGAAGTTAGTAAGATCTAATGAACTTAGCAACCATGGATGCGAGTGTGAAATCGTTTGATCATTGGATGGGAATTTGAATTGGAATTGGGATCGGTTCATGAGTCCTTACCTTTCACCTAGTAGAACCCTCACTAGAACTACCTGCCATATGCATGAAAGTAGAATAGTCCCTTACCTTACCACTCATAGTAGAACATGGTTACACTCTATATTTTTATTAGATTAGATATGCCCCTTATCTATTAGCTTCTTATAGTTACTTATATGTTGGGATATAAAGCCCAGTTACTGGATAGTTCACAGAACCTTCACTGCATTAAATCAGTTATTTTCCTACCGAAAAATGCACCCAGATTAACCTTACTTTTTCTAATTGAAATGCCACAAAGCTATGTTTTTGTTACTAAATCTTTCATTTTTTTACCCTATTGGACATCTCAAATATATTGGCTATTCAGCCTTTGACTATTTGCGACCTATCCATGATCGATTTCTCTATGGCACAAATTCTCATTTAGTCGGCACGAAATTTGAAAGCTCTGTTGGATCGTCCGGAACTCCTTATCAGTTTATTACTCCCAAATCCTTTAGCATATATCCTTGGAACATCACTTTGAACGTCACCAGAAAGAGATCGTGGAACTGACCCGGATAGATTTGATTCTACACAGTCGGGAACTGAATAGACATAGATTGATGGAGGTATGAAGTGAAATGCTCTTAGCCATCAATTTGCCTACTGATAAATGTCAGTTGGAATTCTTCCTTGACTCATGGAAATGATGGTTTTGAAATCTAGAAAAATGCATCTCAGAAGATTTTTGGATTTACTCGACTGACTGCAATGAATAAATGGAATCACCTTGAAATGCATTAAATCAGTGATTTCATCTAATTCAAAATGCTCCACACCTTGACCCGGATGAATAAATGAGGAATATGCTTTGGAAAAAATGGTCCATTGAATCTAAAAACAACAACATCTGATCAGCTCGTTCCTCACACCTTTGAATTGAAGATTCATGTGCCGAGGCCAAAGCTGGAGGGAACATTAAAAATGAATCTATTGACCTATAAGAGTTTTCGAGCCCAATGGATTGATATGAATCAGATCTCAGAAGAGAACTGATGGGCCCTTTTATTAAAGAAAACATGCATTTGACAGGGTTTTTGGATTCACCAAATCCACCTCACAATCACCAAATAGTTGCTCGGGTGCCCAACGATCTTAGACTTCGTATTTCACCACTACTTGCGCGCCTCCTTATACTACCTCCCGCTACCCTTTCTTGAAGGAATCATCTTACATTCGGGGAATTATAGCCATTTGGATAAATAAAATATGAGTTCAGGAACCCAAATGGGGAGGGATATTACCTGTCCGACCTCGTTGCTTTTATATATGTGATTACCGATGTGGGAAAGAGAGTGTTTCAACTTGTCTCCATATATTGTGCACACTCTTTTTGGAAATCATACTTTTCTATCTTATGTAGGGAGACTTATGAAATATTTAGGATGACAAGATGGCCTCTAAAGTATCTGGTTCATTACCCTGGGACATTTACGAATTCAAGGATGCGCTTACCCCATCCAGACCAGCAAGAAATACCATCTATACCACACTTGATATCATAGGAAATTGAGGAAGACAAGGGGGCCTATCCAATTGATGGTTCAGTCACCCACCACGTACTGGCACATAGGATAACACTTACATAGACGTCGTAGCACCTAGGTTTAGCACCAAATCTTAGCACATATGAATTCACTGCATATAGCCTCGTACCGGGCACATCATTATTCACAACACATATATTTGACCTTGCCCCACGAGCTAGGCAACTTGGACTCTAGACACATCTATGGCTTGCTTATTATGGAGGATATGCTTTTAGGAAAGAAAGAATATTCTCACTTACCTTAGACTGCCTAAATATAGGGGAGGTTAGAGGGAGGCTTAGATAGAGATATTATTATCGATTAAAGGGAAATATTCAATGGCTTATCTTAGAGATAGTTACTTAAACACATTCCCTATCATGACACTTTGACGTACACCCAATAATGAATGCTATATATATATATATATATGATATTATGCTTTTACCGCTTGGCATTACATGGATTATGCGATCTCCCTACCTTAAGATACTGACCTGTTCTTACCATAGAAACACTTACTACCACCCTAGACCCTGATATTGGCAAGAGAATAAGCTGCCTCACCCGAAGATAGATACGAATATGAAATATCATCTCTCTATTCTTTTGAATCTGAATCTCTTGAATCTTTCTTCTCGCTTAAGATTTAGAACCTTCATGAGAATTTGTGTGACCTATAGATAACTTGTAGATATTGGCCATTCCAGTGCTATATAAAAAAACCCCTTACCTACTTACTGTCGATAACTTAAGATATCCTAATAGATCCCCGCCTTCGACCCTTGTGATATTGAATCTGGAAACACTCCTAGGAAAATACTTAGAAGGGAATCGCACAACCTTGGAGCTAGATATTGACCTCACTTCATTAGCTTTATTTACTTTATTTTTCCATATAAAACAAAGATATTTTATTGTCTGAGATCGCGCCTAGATACAATGGAATTAATCGCATTTTAGCACATAGAAAAAACCCTACCTAACCACTTAACCCTACTTTCTAACCAATCATCCCTACAAACCGTGGAGTAGTTAGATTAATCCCAACCCTCAAGAAAATATGGTAGTTGCACATAGAAGGGATGGAAAGTGGGAGAGGAAAGATCAATAGAATGGAATGCATTACTTAAGATTAACTTACCACCAGAAACTTCTGAAAAAACCTTAATACTTACTACCTGAATGGAACACTCTTACCTCATTATTGAATTGAATTCTTGAACTTAGCTTTAGAACCTCTTGACACCCTACCTAGATATTTGAATGGCCATGGAAACAGACAGAAGATAGGGCTTTTCACACACTTTCAGGAAAAGTGAACACCCTACTTGGATCACACTGATATGGAAATGGAAGCAAAGGGGCATGGTACTTTGGTTTACACACACTTTCCAACCTACCTGGAAAATTTCATTGGACTGAGCGCTGAAGAGAGAGAGGGATTTCTCGCTATGAGAAGAAGATAGAGAAGGGAATCGCGCTACCCTCACATATTAACACATGAAACACTTTTAGGAGATATAGATCCTCGAACACCAATTTCCTGGATATTATTCTCACACACTTTGGTAGATGTTTGGGAGTTCTTCCACTTATGACCAACTAGGGAGCACCGGGCCAAGCCCATAGACACATTAATTACTTAATTATACCACAGAGACCGAACCACCCACTCAATGCAACACGAAGGAACCTCTTCCGAACTACCTCATACCTACCTCACACACCTTAGCTTTACCATCGTTGCTAGAGGGGAGTTATTCCATCAGGACATCCAGACAGACCAGAATGGATTGCTCCATCTAATCTAGAGACTCTTGCAAGCTTGCTGGTTACTTGTGTATTACTGGGTGGGGGAGGAAGGACATGGAAGGCTTTGTTGGCTTTGTGTCGCTAGCTGGGGGGGTTCTTAAGCGATTTTGACAATTTACCACCAAGAGAATATGATTACTTCACTTTGATATTCTCACACATAGCTCGCCTAACTTTCTTACATAGCGAACTGGGTTGCTTACACATCTTTCCTACCTAGAGATTAATATGCCAATGGAATCACCTGGAATTGAACTTACTGCATTAACAACACCTAGCTTATTGAACAATTCAACATTTCTTTTACACTTATGAAATACTTGGAGATTAATATGCCAATGGAATGAATGGAAACACCCTCTGAAAACACAATGAACTTATGACATATACACCCAATATGATATAGTTAGGACCTAGAGAGGAGAGTAAGAAAATTATCTTGACTTACTTTATTATACCACCTATTAAGAAACCCTTCAAGACCTCAATGGTTTGCTCCATACAATCCTGAGAATATGGATGGCATGCTTGGATGGATTCTCTATTGGATCAGATCAACAATCTCCTAACCAGTTAATTTCAAGTATTTATCCCAACCCTTCGCTAGATTGAGGGAAGAAATCAAAGAGAAATTAAATATATAATAGCATATTGGATTCAATACCGTAATTACATATATAATTCATGAAAAAAAGAGATCTTAATTGGATCAAATCTCTCTCATTTCAATTAAAACTTAGGATGAAAGCCAAGCTCTCTTAGTAAGGAAAGCTATCAAGATCATTCTTACTATCACGATCTGGAGCATTGCAGTCACTGTACCATGATCTAGGTTGGAATAAATTAGCTTGTTCATGATTTCTCGCCTGCCGGATTAGGGATCATAGAATGACACACACACATTGACCTAAACCACTCCTTTGACCCCTAATATAACACTCATCATGGATCTGGTCAAGATCAATGCTAAGGAAACCAAGGAACCAAGAAGGAGCTAACCATCGAATGTGAACAAGTAAGCAAAGCCTTATCAACCAACACACAACAAACACTGGATACTCCTTCCCTTCATCTTCATCATGCAATACACTCCTAATCCTTGTGCCCACAAGATGATAACAAGGACACACTACAAGGTAACCTCCTTGATCTATATCTGCACCCTTTCAGACCATTTCATCGGCATCACGGCTACACAAACCTACAACCATATGGCTGGGATGAACATGGGTCATTCTCCTGATAATGTCACCCCTATCAGCATTCGAAAACATGCTCGACAAGGGGAGAGAAAAATTTGATCGATTCACACCTTTCGTTCCATTTTTCTCCACACCCATAATAGTGAAGCTAGGAAGGCTAGGGAGACCAACAGAACTGCAACCATCAAAGGGGCTGGTCACAATCACGCTTGGGGATGGGAATAAATATCAGATGGTGGTCAAATTGATTTTTCTAGTGGTAAGCATCATGATGAAAGGCCCGAAAATGAGTAAGGTCCCAACATGCCCACTTCAAAGTCCATTCTGAGTCGTGATTCTGAGAATTGTCTTGCAGATTCAGATCTAGATACAGATAGAGGGGACGCATCTGGTCATCGGATGACCTCCGCTGCTCTGGGACACGACCTAAGTACTACTATAAATAGTAGGTCAGTTGGCCTAAACACCACCTACGGTCATTTCCCCTCCGTCCAATTGGTTACAACCCCCTTCGGGGAACCTTCAATACTAATATGCCTTGAATTAACTGTTGTGCTGCAAAGATATGAATTCTTCAACATCGGAAGGAGGTAAATGGGTGAGACTGATCTCATCCTATGGGTGGCCAGATGGGCTGGGTTTATAGGGTTTGGGTCGTTATTGATGATTTAATACATACTCTTTGAAAGGAAATTCATTTCATTCTAGTATTACCTCATCTTACCATCTTACCCTTACCAAGTGCTACTATCTTGAAAGCAAAACCATCCTTCTTAGTCTTATAGGGCATTCTAAAAACCCTATATAACCTTCTTATGTTCCTTCCTCACCCATATGAATGAGTGAGCCATACTTCCTTATGACTAGCAAGAAGTATATTTCTTTAGAGAAATGACCTAATATATGGACCCTCTTAAAGCAAGTATAAAAGCCCTTCTAATAATAATATACAAGCCCTCCTACTAAAGAAACTCAGGTAAATCACTGCCCTCATGCTACAGTGGTGGTTGGAAATTAAATAAAGAGTGTTTAAGTAGTTAGGAGAGTTTTATCATGGGCAGGCTATTCTATCTATCCTTTCAGTGTGCCTAGCACCTTTAGCGTGCCTTTAGCATCCCTAACTATTGGCTACTAGTTTATGGTTTATTGGCTTTGGGTATTTGGCTACTAGCTCTGGCTTATGTCTCTACCAGCTTTAGATGTCTATACCAACTTTATTTAATAGGTTTCTACTGGTATAAAGAGGTCTCTGGTGGTAGGGTTCCATCCTGGTGGGATGAGTCCTGATTTCTGGCTCCATATTTTAGGACCAGACTCGTATAAGAAGGAGAAGTTAGAGTCGAGCCTTTAGTCCTTAACTTTGCCTTACCCATTCATACAGCGTCACTAAACCCAAGTAACTGAACCCACTCATCCAAAGTCACTAAACTCACATTCTTGGATAACTTATGCCTTACCCATTCATATAGGTTCAACCCATTCCTGTTCATCACTTAGAACCTGCACCCGCCTGGATAGATTGATTGTGACTGGATTTCCTACTATATTGTCTCTTTATAGTATTAACCTCATTGGGAGCGAAGGGAGATGGGAGCTGGGTTCTAGATCATGTACATTGGGTGGCTTGTGTTGCAAGAAGCATCATATGGAGGATGGGTAGTCTAGGGGGTGTGGGTGGAGTAGTTGTAGAGCCGCTCGACCTCCCCCTTATCTTATATACGCGTTATCGGACCTGGTCATTATCGTTCAACATCAAATTTATAAAGAAAACTAGACCCATAGAGCCTTAGCGAGGAGACATACTGCTTTGGGCCTACCTTTTATCTTTTTACGGCCTTATTGGCATATTAAGCGATCATTACAGTCCTTACCTTTATCAAAGGAGTTTGGAAAATAATTTCTCTTGACATAAGGGATAGGAATTTGAATCTAAATGGGTAATGAAATAAATAGTGAATAAATCACCCATCAATATCCCATCGGCCCGAAGGGGATCTCATGGATCACTCTATATCCATCTATCTATAGTGAAGTAAGTATAAGACTCTTTTACCCATATGCTCTTGGCTAGTGGTAAAGGCTATGAATCGTTGGTCAATGGAACCACCTCTACCTTTACCGTAGAATGTGTGCTATCAAATAAATAACTATCAATCCCTGCCACCTCATTCAACCTCGTTCACTAGAGCCCGCCAAGATGTGAGTAAATAAAACCATTGCCTTGTCCTTCAACTTGAATCAGCAGGGCCTTCCTTCAACTTGGTACCACATTTCTCATTTTTTTACCACCTCTCCCTAACAGATTAACCCTGATATCAAAATAACAGGTTTATAGAAAATAGAACACCTTTCTTCCTCCCGATTAGGCCCCTACCCAATTTGATAGCATTAGGCCAAGCTCAGAGAAGTTACACAAGCACGCTTGACTAAAAGGAGAGGCAAATTGACCTAGTTTACAATCTTTTCACTTACCTAGAAAGAAGTCCTATACCACTATGCCACATTTCATTAGGGAATTTCCCTCAGGGATTTGGGTGGGTGGGTAAATAGTAGTTGAGCCTGCTTACGCATAGAGCTACAGAGCCGTGCATTTGTTGTGTCTATGTCTATAGATGAATAATATGATCCTAGATACGAATATGATCAGAAATGTCATCATTGAGGAAAACAATGCAATAGCTTCGGTTATTTGTGATTCCATTGGGTTATTCCATTCCGCCATTTCAATAGCTTCGGGTGGTTTTAATTCTCTTTGCATTAGTACTCTCTATACCTTCGACCTCTGGATCCTCCTCTATACCTTCAAAGATGGACTATCCTTCACATCTGAATCTTCCTTTCATGATAATAAGACTCTCGATCATAGGAATTAGCCACCATGGTAGAATAAGCATGAGTAACCATTTATTAGAATGGATGGAAACCCACCTAGGAGAACAACCACCACATGGGAAGAAAGAACTACCCACCTATGGGTGAACAATGGGTTCTCCATCTTGAGCTGCATCTATATATGTAACTAAATAATGAAACTGTACCTGCTGCTTACTGTCCATGGCTAATAACGAGTAGAGCTTCTAGCTACTAGCTAGCTAAGGGGCATACACTGTCTCAGAACCCTTAATAGATAGGTATGGATAATCCAGTGATAGAATTTATGTAGGGCCGGTGATGCAGGGCCATTGATTGTTGTTTTTCCAATGCTAGAGGTCAAAACATTCCATTGATAGAGTAAGTTTAGTAGTTTGTATGTCAAGTACGAGATTGGTGTAAGGCTTGCCTGTAGAGTGTCGGGTTGGTGTGGGTTCTAGTAATTCTACTTGATCTGGGGTTTTAATGTGTAGGTGAGAGTGTCTCACGTTGGCATGGTGAGGTAGGTTATTTCTATAGCAAGGAGGTGGTTCAACAAGTGGAGCTAGCATCTGATCGTTTTCCAGGTGATCGTAAGTAATGCAAGTTCATAAGTGCGCAAGGTAGATGGTAACACAAGACCCTGTCTTGTGGGCTGAATTCATTCTTCTGAGTCATGGGTAACTCGCCCTATGGGTCATGGTTCTAATAGATTGCAACCATCTATATGTGTCCCACTAGACTATCCGATTTCAACATGTGACCCGCCAGCTAGACTGATTCCAGCCACATTTGGCCAGTACCAGACATCTAGAAGCTTCGTACCAAACGTGCACCTATGGAATATTTCTCACAAGAGATAGGCCCCCTTATATTAATATTACATACATTATTTCCTTACAGATTTGGTTAGCCCTTCAGGATTATTCTTAGAATTTGTACGCTACTTAGAGGGAATTATTTTCTTCGGCTTACACATTCTTTCATTGATGGGATGGAATAGAGTGCTGGAATTAGAGGTTTCTTGTTGGTTATTGCAAGTATTCTCTTAAGGGGCAGGGGTATGATGTTCACGGTTCTGAAGGGAGGGAAGGAAGGAAGGGACCTTCTTAGCCGAGGGAGGAATGCACTTCTTCCTTTTACTTCTTTGCTGAGGCGGAATTATTATCCTTCTATTACTGATTATTATAGTACTGCTTCTCCTTATCCTACTGCTTCTTCTCTTAATGCTTATACTTCTTCTCTACAACTTCTTACACTGCTCAGCTGATGGGGAATGCTCTTATGTACACCCATATTTCTATACGTCATTTTTATGCCCGCCCTAATATACTTCATACACTTTATTATAGGGAACTTCTTACACTTTCTTGCTAGGATGGAATTTTGGGATCTGGGATGAGATTAAGGGACACGGTTATTATGCTCATGGACCTTATTTTTGTTGAGATTTTTCTTTTAATTATTTTTGGAGAAAATCTCATTTAGGTGACAACAATAGGATTTGTTGCTAAATTGACTCCATCTATTTCTGATGAGGAGTTAATGCATCCTATATTTGTTGTGAGTGAATTTATGATTATATTTCCATTCACAGCTATAAAATGTAAGCTCATAGAGGCGAGTGAGCATGATGAGGAATGTGTAGTGAGTGGAAGAGATGAGAAGATGAGAAACTTTGGTATTGTATTTCTCCAATTGTTGAATGAGATTGCCGATGCGCTGTTAGGTGGACATAGCCCAGATTGGTTGGGTGAACCACGTTAAAATCTCTATTTTTCATGGTTGAATGTTGTGTGTGTGTCTTATTTGTTTTATGTTTCCGCTGCAATTACTCTAACACTTGATATCAGAGCTATTCGATATTAATATGCTGCTGTCGATGTGGAGAGACAAGCACGATAAGCTGTGAGCTGGAGGGCGTGGAGAATGCAATGGACCATCGATCAAATCTATCATGAATGCTGGCTTGACTTCTTGAATGGTGAATCTATGTTTAAATCGATCTATTGTTCCAAATATGCCGAGTATTATGACTTGAATTTCATTCTAGAACAACGCTGAATCAGATTCTTCACAAGTGGTTTATGATCTGAGTTCGTAAGCTGGGTAACATTGCTGTGTTGAAATATGTTGTCCACTATGGAGAAGCCGTGAGTCGTGGCCTGTTGAGAGGCCGTGAGGCCAGGATTGGAGCTCTGTGAGCTAACTGTGTTAACGTAAACGTAAGCTCTGAGCTGACAACAAGCCGTGAGCGTAGTTTGAAGGAGCCGGACGCTGTGTGGTTGCCAACAGAGCCGTCACCATGTGGAATCCGAGCAGTAGAACCATGACAGAGAAATTGTGCAGAGCGTATAGCTGAAGCAGCGTTGAACGCGGTGAAAAGTGAGTTGCACGGTGATTTCAATTTTTTAAAATCGATTTGCTGCACGTGAAGAAGACGTGAAGAGGTGAATTATCTGTTTAGGTTGATTTATTTAAAAGGTGTCAATTATATCATTTTGAAGTTTATTTTTATAAATCGATTTGAAGTTTTTAAAATTGATTTGTATAAATCGATTTGTATATATCGATTTGAGTAGTTTTTTAAAAGTACAATCGATTATATTTGAAAAAGGTTGGCACTTCATATTGTAAAAGTTTGTTTTAAAAATCGATTGGTAATTATTTAAAATGCTATTGGCATATGTAATAAGGGAAAGACATTTAAAATTCTATTTGCATATGTAACAAGGGAAAGGCATTTTATAGGTGAAGGGAATTTTTTAAATAAAAAATTCATTCATTAAAAGTTGCAATTGGAGATTTTTTGTGACACAACATGGAAAAAACTCAAAGTGCCCGGTTTGAGATCGAGAAGTTCAATGGAAAAAACATCTTTGAGATCTGGAAAGTGAATATGTATGATCTACTCGTGCAACAAGGCGTGGCGAAGGCACTGTTGGGAAAAGCCAAATAGCCTTACACCATGACAGATGATGAATGGAGTGACTTGGATGAAAGAGCACTGAGCGGCATTCGACTTTGTTTGGTGGATGATGTTTTGTTTAGCATCGTGTTAGAGAAAATTTATGTTGGTTTGTGGACAAATCTTGAAAAGCTATATATGAAAAAATCCTTAACCAATAGGATTATTCTGAAGCGAAAGTTGTACAACTTACGCATGAAGGAAGGTACGACGATAACTGATCATCTGAATACCTTTAATACTCTCCTGGTGCAGTTAGAAAGTATATAAGTAAAATTTGGATCAGAAGATAAAGCTATAACTTTATTATGCTTGTTTCCCGGGTCATGGGATCATTTTGTTACTTCTATGAGTCTTAGTTCATCAGAAACCCTTGAATTTGATGATGTTGTTGGAGCTTTGTTGTCCGAAGAAACAAGGAAGAGGTCAAATTAAGAAATCTCTACATCAGAAGCAATGATGGTCAGAGGTCATTCTAAAGAAAGACGCTTTAGTAAGCACAACAACTCGCGTTCAAAATCGAAAGGGAAGAAGAGTAAGGTAAAGTGTTGGTTTTGTGGCAAATTGGGAGATTTGAAGAAGGACTGTTGGAAGAGACAACAAACATCCAAAGGAGACTCTTCAACAAAAGATAAAGAAGCAAACACGACAGATACAGGTTCGACATCCATTTCAGGTATGAGTGATGAAGTATTATCAGTTGCTTTGTCTAATCATGATCAACATTGGTTGTTAGATTCTCATGCGTCAAATAACATGTGCATTCATAGAGAGTGGTTTAAAACTTATAAATCAATCAATGATGGAGTTCTTTACATGGGAAATGATGTCTAGTGTAATATTGTTGGAATTCGAAGCATCCAGATTAAAATGTTTGATGGGACAAATAAAATTCTAACTGATGTAAGACACGTACCTGAACTTAGAAAAAACCTCATTTCACTAGGAGTACTAGACACTAATGGATATAAAAACTTTATTCAAGGTGGAGTAATGAAAGTTTATAAAGGAATTTTACTAGTAATGAAAGCAAAGAAGGTTGGAAATATTTTTCAGTTGGAAGGAAGAACAGAGTCAGATCATGCTTCTACAGTATCTGAAAACGACAGTAATTCTATTCATTTATGGCATCAAAGGTTGGGCCATATGAGCAAAAGAGGATTAAAATTTTTATCTGATCGTAAGTTACTTCCTAGTTTAAAATCTTCCGAGTTAGATTTCTACAAACATTGTCTATTTGGGAAACAAAGCAGGAAGAAGTTTAAAACTGGAAAACATACTAGTAAGGGAATCCTTGATTATATCCATTCTAATGTTTGGGGTCCATCTCCTACACCCTCATATGGAGGATCGTCATATTTTGTATCTTTTATTGATGATTTCTATAGAAAAGTGTGGGTCTACATGTTAAAGAAGAAGTCTGATGTATTCACAGTTTTCAAATAGTTTAGAGCATTAGTTGAAAATATCACTAAAAGAACATTAAATGTTTAAGAACTGACAATGGTGGTGAGTTTATGTCAAAGGAATTTGATAATTATTGCAAGGACGCTGGGATCGAAAGACATAAAACCACTATATATACCCCTCAACAAAATGGAGTTTCTAAACGCATGAACAAGACTCTTTTAGAGAGAGCAAGAAGTATGCTTAGTAACGCCAATTTGTAGAAGGAATTATGGACAGAAGCAGTTTCTACAGCTTGTTACTCGGTAAATCAATCACCATCAACTACGATAGGATGCAAAATTCCTCAAGAGGTATGGAAAGGTTATCCATGTGATTATTCTAAAATGAAAGTTTTTGGTTGTGATGCATATGCTCTAGTTCTGAAACATCAGCGTTCTAAGTTAGATCCTAAATCAAAAAGATATATATTTGTTGGATATGGTGATGGGACTAAGGGATACAGGTTGTAGGATCTTACTACTCACAAGATCATCATTAACATAGATGTTAAATTTAATGAATATTCACTTGAAAATCCAAATGTAGATGATAAATTGAAACAGGATAATGTACCTAAGCTTCAACACATTCAGTTTGAAACCAGTTCAAATACTGATGGTAGTCCAAATGAACAAGTTTTAGATTCAGATCATGAAAAAGTTTCAGATGCAAATCATGAACATGTTTCAGATGCTGATCATGAAGAAGTTCCTACAGATAATAATTAGCAAATTGTGGAAGTACCAGAAACATATTTAAGGAGGTCTACGAGAATCAGACGTCTTCCTAAAAGGTATGATGATTATGTTACTTCAATTGCTTTAACTGCTAACGATGATGAACCTTTGTGCTATCAGGAAGCTATAGAAGGTTCTAACAATGGTAAGTGGAAAGAGGTTATGAAGGACGAGATGAAGGCATTAGCCAAAAATGCCACATGGGATCTGGTAGAACTTCCTAAAGACAGAAAAACTGTGGGATGTAAGTGGGTTTACAAATTGAAGAAGGGTGTTGATAATACATAAGATAGGTACAAAGCGAGGCTGGTCGCAAAAATTTTTTCTCAGAAAGACGACATTGACTTTCATGAGATATTTTCACCAGTTGTAAAAATTGTTTCAATTCGGATTGTGTTAGCATTAGTTGCTTTACTTGATTTAGAATTACAGCAACTAGATGTTAAAAATATATTTTTACATGGAGATTTAGATGAGGAGATTTACATGGAACAACCGGAAGGGTTTGTTCAAAATCGCAACAAGAAATTTGTTTACAGGCTCAAGAAATCATTGTATGGTCTAAAGCAGTCGCCTTGACAATGGTACAAGAAATTTGATTCTTTCATGATGAGTCAAAATTATATAAGAAGTGAATATGATCATTGTGTTTACTTTAAGAAATTAAGTAATGGCATGTTCATTATCTTAGTGTTGTATGTTCACGATATGATTTTAGCAAGAAAAATCATAACAGAGATCAACAGGTTAAAGGCTCAGATGGCTAGGACGTTTGGTATAAAAGATCTAGGAGCAGCAAGACAGATTTTGGGCATGGAGATTTTCAGAGACAAGAGCAATGGTAAGCTGTGGCTATCACAAAAGAAGTATATTGAGAAAATACTCTTGAGGTTTGGTATGAACAATGTGAAGCATGCTTCAGTCCCTTTAGCTTCCCATTTTAAGCTTTCTTCAAGTTTATTTCCTAACACTAATGAAGAAAAGGAAAATATGTCTCGAATTCCATATGCCAATGTAGTAGGTTGTTTGATGTATGCGATGGTTTGTACTCGACCAGATATTTCACATGCAGTTGGGGTTGTCGGCAGGTATATGGAAAATTCAAGAAAAGAACACTGGTCCTCAGTGAAATGGGTGCTTCAATATCTAAGAGGCACAAGTGATTATTGTATCACTTATAACAGGAGTAGTGAATTTGTTTGCGGATATGTTGATTCCGATTTTGCAGGTGATTTGGATAAGAGAAGGTCAACTTTAGGGTATGTCTTTACTCTTGCATGTGGAGCTATTAGATGGATGTCAAAGCTACAGAACATTGTTGCTTTATCCACTACTGAAGCAGAATACATAGCTGCTTCACATGCTTGTAAAGAAGCAGTTTGGTTGAAAGGTTTGTTTGGTGAGTTTAGTAGGTTACAGGACAACATCAAGTTATTTTTTGATAGTCAAAGTGAAATTCATTTGCCAAAAATCCGGCCTATCATAGTAAATCAAAGCATATACCTATCAAGTACCATTTTGTAAGACAGTTTATCACTGAAAGGGAAGTCTCTCTTGAAAAGGTGCATACAAAGGAAAATTGTGCATACATGTTCACGAAAACAATTTTGTTAAAGAAGCTACGATGGTGTCTGGCTTCTCTTGGCTTGCAGAAAAGATAAAAATAATAATGGAACAAGGTATCAGGCTAATTTTTGTCAAGGTGGAGATTGTTGAGATTTTTCTTTTAATTATTTTTGGATAAAATCTCATGTAGGTGACAACAATAGGATTTGTTGCTAAATTGACTCCATCTATTTCTGATGAGGAGTTAATGCATCCTATATTTGTTGTGAATGAATTTATGATTCTATTTCCATTCACAGCTATAAAATGTAAGCCCGTAGAGGCAAGCGAGCAGGATGAGGAATGTGTGTTGAGTGGAAGAGATGAGCAAATGAGAAACTCTACTATTGTAATTCTCCAGTTGTTGAATGAGATTGCCGATGTGCTGTTAGGTGGACGTAGCCCAGATTGGTTGGGTGAACCACGTTAAAATATCTGTTTTTCATGGTTGAATGTTGTGTGTGTGTCTTATTTGTTTTATGTTTCCGCTGTAATTACTCTAACACTTTTCATGGACCTTTTCACTGATGATATTATGTATATAATTGGGCATTCTTAAGGATGAGTAGTATAATCAGGATCAACATAATAAGCAGTATGAGTAGGATAATGGAGATATATATTTATCCTTAGATTACTCTCTTTATGCTTGATTAGAAACCCTTATCAATTTGGAGGAAAGATAGGCTATTCTAGCATAAGAAAGGAAACTCATAGGTGTGTAATCTGGCCTATAGGTTTGTATCTCTTATTTATGGCCTTTAGGGTCCTCATGCATTTACCTAACCAAATCCCCTCCCCCCCGCCCCCGCATTTCTTTATTAGGAGTTAGGTTAGAGAAGTAGAACTAAGGTTTCTAGGTCCAATACCCTAGATGTTGTACACACCTGAACTCAATGGATTAAATACCCTATATGTACAGTCCCGAGATGGAGGTGATTTAACACTTATTCCATGAGATAGAGCATTTTAGGGCTTATCTGGGAGATAGCCCTTCCCAGCCAGCACAAGGGATAGAGTTGACCTCGTTCCCTTAGCATTATTGACCTTATCTTCCAACATTGGTGAGATCCAACATTGAAGGATTTTTACTTCGTATCCTTTTAAGGTAGGCTAATGGTCATGCCTTTAGGAGTGCTAGTACCTGGGAGGATAGCTTTCAAAGGCTGGAACAGAGGTGAAGGAAACTAGAATGGAATCTTCAGCAAAGGCATAGGCGCGCATGCAAAGAAGCAACTACTACCACATCAGCCAGGGACAACATACTACCATAGAAGGAAGAGGCAAGCCCCTAGTTGACCTCACCCTCACAAACGCAATTTGTTAAGCTTTTTTAGTTTAGGAGCCTATTGGATTTTTTCTATAGAAGAGAGAGGCAGTTGTACATCGATACCTCACCCATCATCAAAGTATATACATGCCTACATAGGATCAAAAGAACACGAAGCCCTACCTCCATTCATCAATAAGCACCTCCGCAACAGGGACCTCCCCAATAAGCAGTACTTGCATCCGAGTGAATAAGCGCACAAGAAGACTCTCTACTGCTCAAACATATTAGTTAGATATTTGGTTATTGGAAGATTTATTAGGGGTTTTCCTCTCTCTATACGCTCTTGCAAAGCTACCCTACCCATATCCCCTTCGGGGGTAGAAACAGGTACAGATTACCATAACACATCACCATAGCCAATGACCAGAGCATTCATCAGAGAAGAATGGCTTAGATTTTTATATTGGTTTTATTTCTTTACTTGAATACCTAATCCCCTTTTCTGTGTAGGCTCGCCCACTATTAGGAGGCTCCAATATTCAAGTTAGTTTCATATTAATTCATAGCCACTAACGCCCTTAGTACTGCGTGGAGACACCATTCATCAACACATTGAAAGTTAGGAAGGATATGTTTGGGGCTTGCCTCATTACTTCCTCCAACAGGCTTGCCAAGGAAATCATTATTGAATCCACAAAGGAACAAGATATTCCTAAGAAGCTTAAGAATCATAGCTCTCACACCAATCAATAGTGCTTTAACTAATCCATAGTACAGGAAGGCGAACCATTACTCTCTCACCCCCAAGCAATAGTATGGGGAAAGTAAAGCAATTTCATAGTCTGGTTATAAGCCCTACCTCTTAACTAATGAAACAGAACTAGAACTATTACAATGGACCTAGCATTCAACAGCTCACTTTCTTATATTCATGGAAGGCTGACTCGATACCTTTCCCTACTTCATGGTTAAGTATAATCCCTGGTTCGGTAGAAATAAGTAGCTATAAATGATGGGCTAGATTTACTACACCTATACTACTCATAGGTGCTCTAACCTGTTCATCCTATCCTTGCTACCGGTTCAGTTCTAATGGTGGGAAGGCTCTGTCGGACCTCCATTAATTGAGATAACTGCTTTAAGGAACTACCTCATGAACTGCGCTTTTCGGCCTCAAACCACCGAAGATAATGAAGCAGTGATGATCCATATTACCAAAGGGCTTGACGATATCTAAGTTAACCACTCCCTAAGGGCTTTAAGGATTTGATCTATTTCAAGTAGTTATCGGGGGAGAGCCTCCTAAACCCCCAAGAAGCATATGGGTAGAACCTACATGGTAAGGGGAGAACCTTCTTTTCTGAAGAGAGAGAACATACACGCTATGAAGAGAAGGAAGGCGAAGCTGCACCTCCATCCAACATATGTACTCTTGCCTTACCACTTGCCTTCTAGTGGAAAGATGGATGGATTTCCTTGACTAGTGTACCTTATTTACGGGTGACTAATATGGGATACGTTGGAACAAGACTCAAGTACTCTCAATTTCATAATAGCCCCTAGATAGCGAGGTTGGCCAACCCAATAGCAGTACAAGGGATTCTTATCAACCCAAGAACAAGAAGTATTAGGTATATTACCTAATAGAAGGAAGTCAATTCGAGGATATTTACTTTGATAGAGTAATTGAATTACCTCCTTTATTGAGGGTAACTTTTGGCATAAGCTGAATTGGAATCTCCAGTGTGTAGAAACAAATCAGACAGACAAGCATATCTCAAGGTAGGGAAGAGAAGGTATTGAAAAATCTGGCCTCGTGGAATGATCCTGTGAGGAGAACTTGTCTTGCAGGCTTCACCCTAACCACTGGCAAGTGGAGCTAATGGTGCGAAGCTTATGACTGACAACTGTAGATGCGATGAGATAGGCCTCGCTGAATGAGCTCCCATAGGATTTAATGAGCAAATCAGAGTCTTGGCCAGCTGGCCCGCAGCCACAAGTTACCCTAAAATGATTTAAGTGAAGGAATAAAGTATGGATTGAATACAGGAGAAGAAAAACGATCATTCATGAGGCAAAAGACTATATACCCTTCTTTCTTGCATAAAGAAAATCTATGGCTTCTGGATGGAATAATGGACTACTTAAAACTCTCATTCAATATCATACTTACCATAAGGTGTCCCTTTTGCCTGATGCTGGATAAGAACTACTAGAGTTAAGTTGCTATATATTGCTTTCCTTAAGGTATGCTTGCCCTCATAAAGTGGTATTTGGTTTCTAAAAAAGAAGACTATGGAATAAGAACTTGAATTAAGGTGCGCAAGGGTAACTTTATTCCACTTACTTTCTTAGTTACCAAACTACTCCCATTAAAGATATTTTTGGTATACCCTCCTTTATTCAGGCAGTCTCCAGACAAGCTTTCCCTCCCCTTGCCTAGAGTAGAGCTTAGCTTTGGTATTTTATAATAACTCTGAAGCTTTAATGAGATCCTTAAGGTATGTTTTGATTCCTTCCCTAGAAAAGCTTCCCTTTTGTCTTGCCTTCACTATTGGACTCTACCAGACTACTCTGAAGCTTCTTTCTTTTTATCTTTCTATTATTTATCCCATATTCCAAATACCCTCACTTCGACTAGTGAATAAATAGATAAATAAGAGTCTACAACAAGTTACCCTTGCGTTCACAACTTGAATTCATACTCGAATTATAGTTCTCATTCTTGCTTGAATTCATACTTGTTTTCTTGTGATATGTATGGATGGTTGTCATTCGATTAGTTACAAAACGAGAGATCTAGTTCTCATTCTTTCTTTCTCTTTCTTTTTGCTGAGGGCGAGCAACTAAAGGAATAGATGTTGAATGCCCCACGGACTGGTACACCTGTAGTCGAAGATAGAACACAAGGTGGGTGCTGGTGGGTCTGTATTCACGTTGTCCCTGACTAACGACTTCAATGTGATCTAACCAATGAATAATTGAGGATGGGATGGAATTAGTTATCTGAACCAAGAATAGACTATAGGGTTGGTGCATGGGGTGCAAGCCGCTTTATATTAATCCCTTACCCCATATCCATTTACACTCACTATATAGGCTAGGCTAGTGATTATAGTCTTATATGGTATAGTGAGTTGTTGTTCCTATGAGTGCTTGGAAAATTAAAGGAACTAGGTATCCCGAGTCAGTAGATCTGTGCCTTACCCTCCTTCCTATCCTAAAATTATCCGAAAACTTCGGAGAAACTTCAGAGAAAAATATGAAGGATGGCTCACCTGAGGTAGGAGGGTGAGAAGGGAAACATACTCGAAAATCCATTCTCTTCGGAGTAACTTCTCGGAGAAAATATTGATTGTAAATAGCCAAAACTGAAGCTAAGATCATGGAACTTCTGCCTGATTCTCTCTCTACATCAAGCCCTTCAGAGACATGTGTCAGAACTACCAGATTGATTCTAGAAAACCAGAATTGACGAGGCACAACTGGATGACCGATTCACTGAGTCTCACTATTAGGGAAAAAACGATGATTTATCGATGGTATACGCTAATTTATTTCTGATAGAGAGGGTCTTCTAATAGAAAGGGTTGCATTTCACAGGAAGGATGATTCTTGGGGCTCTCGCTGAACCCTCTAGAAACACCCCTTCCTTCCATTCTTATTCTATCTTATTTGGCTTTCCTATTCTTTCCTTACGGCAGGTATGACGAGATATATGATCTGCTAGCGTTACTTTCTCACTTGCTGGGAGAGAGAATGAATGAATCCCAGTATGCTTGCTACTTATCTCAAATCGCTTGCTTGCTTATTGCTAGATGGGAAAGGAAAGGCTCACTAGAGAGAACGAAGATCGGGAATATTTTCTTATTGGATGGTTGGTTATCACTAGCCTGCCTATGAAAACACTAAGGCAAGCCCGGACTCACTGCGAGGCCTTGTATGAGAACTCGTTCAAGGCGTCATTTCTGTGTTCTCGCACGCATATGGGGAAGAAATCATTTGTATCCTGTTGAATCACTTTCCCTCTCCCTTTGGTCTCTCCTACTAGCGTACCCTTGGGAAACTGGTAAATTAACTACTCCTCATTCTCAATTCCTCACTGTTTAGAATTATAACCTACCTACTAGCTAGGGAATTGAGCATTAAGATGGATTGATGGGGTGTTAAGAACCTACAATCATAGTCCATTGCCTACTTATAAATATCAATTATTGATCTATACCGATCGAAGAGGTGGTATTAGCGGCATTCCCTTTTGATCTAAGCTGACTAGGAGAGATAAAGTGTATAAATATATACATATATAATAGGTTTCTATATTTATTAACTGAATTTGTATGAATATAATGGGACCATCTCTCTCGTTAGGTGGTAACTAGGGAAACAACGTATAAATCACGTATTAACAACTTGGATCTTTCTCATCCGGCGGGAAAATGGGGCGGCTATCCATTCACATCATAGCAAATAGAAACAATTCAAAGAAAGAAACCAACTGTAAATAGAAAGCATGAAGTCGTTCACATTCGCCACTAAAAGCACATAGAATAGATTGACATAAAATGTCATCCATTCACTAAATCCATAGTTAAGCTGCTAACTAGCTACAGATATATGGTAACTATTCTATACCGCTACCCTTACCTAGTTGATCCACCACCAACATCAAAGCAAGCAGGAGTAGAGACAAGGATAGAAACAGGATAAGTTCTAGGTCCAAGTTCAACAGTTTCAGTAGCAGTAGACTAAGCTTAAGAGTAATCAACTGAAACAGCTACAAACCCATAGCCCTAATCAGTTACAGAGCCAGTTGTAGTTCCAATTCGTGATCTAGACCCTTTTTCACTTGTTTCAAAATAGGGAAGGCAATCGTTCAAGACTGCGTTGCCGACGAGGTTTATTAATTCATACTTGAACGATTATTAAAAGGGAAAAAACTACATTATTCACTTCTTATACCCCGGTAGGGAGGATAATGAAAATAGGTCATCCGTAGTGGCCATAGTATATTCTCGAATCTCACGCGGTGGAACAAATTATTATCTTGTTCTATATTGATCGAGCCCCTATGGAATCGATGTTGAACTCTTTTGATTCATCGTACTAAATCAATCCGAGAAGAATGATTTGGGTCATATTCTATCCTTTCCACTACGCCCTACGATGATGTTGTATACTTCAAGTCAATTCTTCGCAGCAAACGCTTTGATCCCCCTCCACGATGATAAGTTGTAATATGTCCTGATGATTTTCTACCAGCGGATCTCTTGGTACCAAAAGTAAATTTCCTAGGGGGAACTGAATCATTGAATATATTATGTCGATTTTTGGAGCTCTTATTGCAACTACGTATTACCCATTCGATTCAGTAAACGAAGCAGCATGTGGGAACCCTAGTCCAAGCATGGTGGAAGGATGAAATCTAAGTGAATTCAATTTATATACTATATACACGGGTTTTATACAATGGTAAGGCATATCAGGGGGGAGGAAAGCATGCATAGTAACCCCTGCTATGCGGGGAAGTTTTTTGGGTCATGCCCTTCTGACTACTGTTAGCAGACACCCTCGTGGATCGGTGGAAAATAATAGTTGCTTATATAATAGATCGAGTTATCCTTTCCCGACATATAAAGGTGATCCATCCAGAATAGTCGGGGTGAGCACACCTTCGTTATTTGGGGTTTAATTATTAGTAGCAATCAGCGCACACACATGAGGGATAGGGATATAGAACCCTTATAGATATGGGGACCCATACATATCGCGTTGAAAGGAAGCACATCCTTATATATCGTGCATTCACAAACTAATTAGTTCAGGGTCTTCGAGCTACAAATTCAACGTTTGCCCACTTTCCAGCATCTAACTAAGGACACCCCTCCAATCCTATCCTCAATTGACCATACCAATATGTCATCATCCATTCTGACCACCAACTCGGTGAGCAATACAAAAAATTTCTCGAAACAAGGCCTCTCTCAGTTTATGATACTAATGATCCAATCAAGCACTACATCCACTTAACCTAGGTCATTTGGTATTTCATGCTTAAAATCTCCCCGCATTCCATCTTCACTTCTCGCCCCACTAGGAATGGCCACTGACCTCATAATGCTTGATATGATTCACTCTGTAAAAAAATTCATAACCTAACGAAACATATTATGATACATAGACCTTCCAAATAAAAGAAAATGCAGAAAATATATTAGAACATTCTTAGGCGGAAAGCAAGGATCTATCTCTTGAACAAATGAAAAATAATACTCAACCAACTCCAATTCACACTAAAACTCTTGTAGATAGCCCTCCTCCCTAATAAATCAATGTGTGCAATAGCCAATTTCTTTACTTGGGGTGACTACACCTCTAGCCTATACAATGCTCCAAACTAGCCAAACATTCGAGTCAACTCGAAACCTATCCTTTGTCCTTTTTTTATTGACAAACTAATCCTACGTGTCATCCTTAAGCTTCAATACAACAAATTCAAGGATGTGGAGAACCTCAAAGATTATTTTTTCAACATAGCTCTGAAGTCTTAGCAGTCCATATTGCTGACATGTTTAACTACACAGTTACACATGACTTCCCACCTTCCTGGACCTCCCATATCATCCATCCCATCTTTAAAAATGGAGACCAAAATGGCTCGAGTAACAATCACACTATTATGGTTGGCCATACCTTGGTGAAGATATTTTGCATAGCCTTAGAAATTCATATCTCTAGATGGGTAGAGACAAAGAGGTAGAGGGCCAAAGGACAAGTAGGATTCAGGAAGAACCATTGTACCAATGATCATATGCTTACTTTTACTTCCATCATTAAGGAAAATTGGTGTAATAAGAAAAGAAAAAGATAATGCGCGATGATATAAACCACATCTTGGGTGCATAAGGTGGCATAAAATACATTCTAAGTGGGTTTAAGATCTCATCCATAGTGGGCATAAAAAAGTTGTATTAAGCCAGCAGCCAATGATACAATCCCTGACTTGAGCTTGGTAGGACAGACTATAACTGGAGCTCTGCCTCCTAAAGTTCAAAAAAAAGTAAATAGGCCAAGTTTCTTAATAAAAAAATCCAATACTCATCTTGATGATATTTTAGATAACTCTATTTGGAACATCCATCCTTATCACATCCATACTGAGTGGGGGTGTAACAAGGTGGCCACCCGCGGTATTACATTAGTAAATGTGTTTGCTCATTGCATGAGAAAATAGGAATATTCTGTCTGTGTAGGAAACCAGTAGCGAGTTAGTTTCTCTCTCCTCCTTGAAGTGGGGGCACTTACCTAAGAATCCTAACTGATGGAGAGAATGGAAAATGGATGTAGAGAATGAAGCTCGTCCGTTAATTCCATCAAGGAAGGAAATATAGCCCTCTAGTCGTTGGAAGCTCATCCTCATGTCACCTAATGGATGGAAACCCAACACGCACAAATATAGGAGGGGAAACAAAGGAGGGAGCAAAGGAGCAAGCAGTAGAACCTCGCTCGCCTGCTATTCCTGTCCCAGCTTCCCTACTATAGTAGCAGACAATAGTTTTTTCTTGGACCTTAAGAGTCCTAGTCCAACCAAGAACCTTCCTAATTCAGGTTTCCACTGGCTCTTTTCTAACTCAATAACACCCCTTAGCAACATATTTCTTCCCCTTCTTGGTCGCTTGCCCAAGGTTTCTACCCTCCTTTCAGCTTCCACAAACCTATTTTCCCTCTTTTGCCTCTCTTGGATTTTTCCCCAAACTGAGACATTTTAATCTCTAGGGGAGGGGAATTAACTATCTCTACTACTTAGAAATTAAATATTTTTTTTTAGAGAATTTTCCCATAATTCCAAGACTTATCATAACAATTTTTTAAAGAGAGAAAATAAAATAAACTTTAAGATCTAAATTTTCTTTACTATACATTCACCTACTCTAGAATTTACCAAGTCTTGCACTGTAAAAAGTATATGAAATATATTTATAGGATTAGGGGTTTTATATCAACCTCACTATTGTCACTAAATTTGTTGTTGATATGAAAACCCAATGTAGTAAAAATATTTCAGTCACTCTTAGTAATAAATGATATTTTTGGATATCACATGACTTTAAAACCGACCTAGATCTATTTTAACTCAAGATATACCAAGCACTAAGACGAATACAATCTATTTACACTCTTAATTAAGAGGTTTTCATTACTCTTAGTCCTTGGTAGATCTGGATTTAAGAAAGATCTAAGTTAAATTTATTAATAATTAGAATTAGAATTAGAATTAATCAATTTATTGTTCGGTTTTTTCAGAAGCAAATTATGTAATGGTTATTATATGTCCAGCCTTTCGATAGTAAATCCATGAATCATTAGGCACCAAAGAGCTAATATGAGTACACTAATTGTGAAGAGAAAATCACACATACTAATTTTATGTTTTTCTATTTTATTTTATGTTATGTTTATTTTTAGTTTTATGTAAATTAACCATGTCAAAATGTATTATTGATAATTATAATCATTAATTAATTTGTTTTTGTTTTTATTTTTATATCATAAGGTGTCTTTCTTTGAAAACAAAACTCCTATTTGTCACTCTGTCTCTCTCTCTACCATTGGATCAAATGTTAGACAATTGAAATGTTTTAGGCCATTAGATCCATGTAACTACGTAACTAACTCACCAAGCCCTATTAATGTTTCTTCCACCTAACTATGAAATAAGATATACCCTAAACAAAACTGTATAACAGCTATCACACTCGATACCAACCTCATTGAGGTGGCTGAGAGTGTCAAACCCCTCCAATTTTGTTGATTCGTACACAAAAGGGATTGCTTATTCTGCACACCAATTGCTACAACTTCTCCAAATTTTGAGTTGTATTTTCGATCCGGCGATTTTGACTCGGCGTACCATTTCCCTGGCATTTTGACATTTTGAGGGCGACTGTAGCTCTTGTTCCACTCTGACATTTGACATAAGGTACTTTTTTCTACTGGTTTTGTACAATCTTGTTGCTTTTTGGTTCAATTTGAGCATTGGTGGCGGGATATGGCAATGGCAGTGAACTCTAGGAGGATTTTTCGTTTCTTGAAATAGATATTTGCAATCATGCGCAAAATGTCATTCAATTTAAGTGGTGTTTCGTTTTCCGCTGCTGCTTTTTCCGAGGGAGTCGGTAGGCCTTAGGCTTGCAGTTGTATAACGTGTTCTTTTCTACTTTGAACTTCGAAAGTTTTAGAATTTATATTTTCTCATTGCAAATTGGCTTTTCTTGTGATTATTCTTCAAGTTTGGTTATAAAATACTGGATTTTCGGAAAGAGTTTTAGTAAAGATGGAGAACTGACTTTTACTAGGAATTTGTTCCATGTCATGGAAGAAAAATTAAATGGTGCTGAATACTTTAATAATGTGATTTTATTTATCAAATACCATATTCAAGGTCTCATATCTGTGTATCATTGAATCCGCGGAAACCATAAATGCACATTTATTTCTTCATAATTTTTCTAAAGCCCTTTTAAAGTACCTTTCACCTCTGTCTGCAAGAAAACTGTAAAAGGCTTTCAGCGCCTGCTTTGATAGTCGAAAATGTTCTTCGACTCCCATTCTTTTCTCATTTTTACAAATTCAATCATTTTTGTGATATTTATTCTACTTTTGCGGTGTTTAATTGTTGACTACAAGTATCTGAGGTATTAAAGGGTTATTTGAATTTCTTGTAGTCATTGTAGCGACCCTGAAGGGAATACATCTACGTAACTTGCATTTTCACACTTTGAAGTGCCGTGGAGTGGTTTTCTTCGAATAACCTTTAGAGATATTAGGGATCATGCTCTTTTAATGGTGGTCCTGACATGCCACCTGCCTGCCTTTACGTAACTTGCATTTTCAGACTTTGAAGTCCCGTGGAGTGGTTTTCTTCGAATAACCTTTAAAGATATTAGGGATCATGCTCTTTTAATGGAGGTCCTGAGGTGCCACTTGCCTGCCTGAAGTGTTAGTGTTATTGCTATGTGTGTTATTTATTTACCCTAAATTGTTTGAAATATTGTCTCAATGAAATATATTATCTCGAGAGTGTTTAATAAATACCATTTTTTTCACACCAACTTTAGGATTGGAAGTTTCCAATAAATACAAACCTTCCACGTGATATTTTTCACATTAACTTTAGGGCTGGAAGTTAAACACAGTGAAAGTGTTTGAAAGATTGTCTGAACAAAATAATTTTTTATCGAATTTCCAATGAACATAGTGAAAATGTTACTGAGGACTTGGCAAAGGAAAATGTTACTGGTAATAAGAAAGACCTCGTAGTTTATCTATTTCATTTATTTATAGTTGACTTATAATATATTATATTTTTTATTTTCATTTTGGTACAATGTATCAAATAGCAGCTTTTGTGCATAACTTTGGTACTGGAAAGAAAAATGATGTTACGTGGCGAGGTCCGAGTAATAAAAATACTAGGTAGTGCTGAAATGTAATGTTGCTGAAAGTTGTGCTGAAATGTAATGTTGCTGAAATCGTGTGTTGTAAAATTTTCTTTGGGAGAGGACTTGGTAGTTAAAGTTAAAATTAAGGCTATTTTATAAATTAAATAATTAAGATTATTGTAAGATTGTGGTGCAGCTTTTGTGCATAACTTTGGTACTGGAAAGAAAAAAGAGATGTTACCTGAAAAGAAAAAAGATGTTACCTGAAAAATACTAGCTAGTGCTGAAATGTAATGTTACTGAAAGTAGTGCTGAAATGTAATGTTGCTGAAATCGGTGGAGAGGACTTGGTAGTTAAAGTTAAAATTAAGGCTATTTTATAAATTAAATAATTGAGATTATGGTAAGATTGTGGTGAAATCTTCTCTGGAAGTGGAGAGGACTTGGTAGTTAAAGTTAAAATTAAGGCTATTTTATAAATTAAATAATTGAGATTATGGTAAGATTGTGGTGAAATCTTCTTTGGAAGAGGACTTGGCAGTTAAAGTTAAAATTAACATTGTTTAAATACTTTATAAATTAAATAATTGAGATTATTGCAAAATTATGGTAAAATTTAGCAATTTTTTTTAAAATCTCTGTTAAATTTTTTTATATCACTTAATCTTCTTCTTTATATTTTTAATTTTTAATTTATTCCACACTCTTAAACCACAAGAATGCACATGGTTTTAAAACTCCACATATTAAATGATTTTATCATCTCAAAATGAAATTTTATTTCCTTTTAAAAAAAAGCTAAAGTGAAATTATAGTTTTTCCCAAATAAAAAATTTCATTTAAAAAAAATTAAACTGAAATTATAGTTTTTCAAAAAAAAAAAACAACAAAACATATATTAAAGCATTAATTAAAAATGTTTGAACAAAAGTGTATAATATCCAATAAGATTATGGTTCTTTAAATAATAATAAAAAAACATAAAAACATATATAAAAGCACTAGCTAATCACTAGCATTAAACTGGCTATTGAATATAAACATATTAAATGATTTTATCATCTCAAAATGAAATTTTATTTCCTTTTAAAAAAAAGCTAAAGTGAAATTATAGTTTTTCCCAAATAAAAAATTTCATTTAAAAAAAATTAAACTGAAATTATAGTTTTTCAAAAAAAAAAAACAACAAAACATATATTAAAGCATTAATTAAAAATGTTTGAACAAAAGTGTATAATATCCAATAAGATTATGGTTCTTTAAATAATAATAAAAAAACACAAAAACATATATAAAAGCACTAGCTAATCACTAGCATTAAACTGGCTATTGAATATAAATAAATAGCTATTGGATGTAAATAAAAAAATAGCAATATAATAATTAATATAATAATTAACTTGTAGATCTAAATAGAAATATCAAGATTATAAGTTATAACACATTTCTTTTTTCAATTCCTCTATAATTCTCTATAAATCTTAAAACTCCACATTAAATGATTTTATCATCTCAAAATGAAATTTTATTTTCTTTTAAAAAAACCTAAAGTGAAATTATAGTTTTCCCAAATAAAAAATTTCATTTAAAAAAAAATAAACTGAAATTATAGTTTTTCAAAAAAAAAAAACAACAAAACATAAATGTTTGAACAAAAGTGTATAATATCCAATAAGATTATGGTTCTTGAAATAATAATAAGAAAACACAAAGACATATATAAAATATGTAAATAAAAAAATAGCAATATAATAATTAACTTGTAGATCTAAATAGAAATATCAAGATTTTAAGTTATAACACATTTCTTTTTTCAATTCCTCTATAATTCTGTATAAATCTTACAATCCTACGCTTCGCATCCATATAAGATAACTATAGAATTCTTAAGTGTGAAAGAGGAGCTTCACTTTCTCTTAATAGCAATCAGTTTGATCATTTACAATTTTCTCAAAACTAAAATAGGCCTTCCATCATTCTTTATTCATTTTCTCATTGTTATATTCCCACTTAAAAGAAAATTTCTCAAAACTAAAATATGCCTTCCATCATTCTTTATTCATTTTCTCATTGTTTTATTTCCACTTAATAGAAAATCCAATCACCTTTGATATTGAGAAGCAGTTCAATAGATTATGATAAAATTTGGTAGAAATTTTTATATCACTTAATCTTCTTCTTTATATCTTTTATTTTTAATTCTTTCCACACTCTTAAACCATAACACATAGTTTTAACACTCCACATGCTAAATGATTTTAACATCTCAAAATGAGATTTTATTTCCTTTAAAAAAATCTACAATGAAATTATAGTTTATCCGAAATAAAAATTTTCATTTAAAAAATTAAAAAATTAAAGTAAAATTATAGTTTTTCAAAAAAAAAACACCAGAAACATATATTAAAGAATTAATTAAAAAAATTTGAACAAAAGTATATAATATCCAATAAGATTATGGTTATTTAAATAATAATAAAAAAACACAAAAACATATATAGAAGCACTAATAAAAAAGATCCATTCTAAATAGTTTTAACACTCCACATGCTAAATGATTTTAACATCTCAAAATGAAATTTTATTTCCTTTAAAAAAAACTACAATGAAACTATAGTTTCTCCCAAATAAAAAATTTCATTTAAAAAAAAAAATCAAAAAATTAAAAAATTAAAGTAAAATTATAGTTTTTCAAAAAAAAAGAACAATAGAAACATATATTAAAGAATTAATTAAAAAAAAAATTAATTAAAAAAATTTGAACAAAAGTATATAATATCTAATAAGATTATGGTTATTTAATTAATAATAGAAAAACACAAAAACATATATAAAAGAACTAATAAAAAAGATCCATTCTAAATAGTTTTAACACTCCACATGCTAAATGATTTTAACATCTCAAAATGAAATTTTATTTCCTTAAAAAAAACTACAATGAAATTATAGTTTCTCCCAAATAAAAAATTTCATTTAAAAAAAAATAAAGTAAAATTATAGTTTTTCAAAAAAAAAAATTAAAAAAACATTAATTAAAAAAATGTGAACAAAAATATATAATATCCAATAAAATTATGGTTATTTAAATAATAATAGAAAAACACAAAAACATATATAAAAGCGCTAATAACAAAGATCCATTCTAAATAGTTTTAACACTCCACATGCTAAATGATTTTAACATCTCAAAATGAAATTTTATTTCCTTTAAAAAAACTACAATGAAATTATAGTTTCTCCCAAATAAAAAATTTCATTTAAAAAAGAAAGAAAGTAAAATTATAGTTTTTCAAAAAAAAAAACAATAGAAACATATATTAAAGAATTAATTAAAAAAAACATTAATTAAAAAAGTTTGAACAAAAGTATATAATATCCATTAAGATTATGGTTATTTAAATGATAATAGAAAAATGTAAAAACATATATAAAAACACTAATAAAAGATATCCATTCTAAATAGTTTTAACACTCCACATGCTAAATGATTTTAACATCTCAAAATGAAATTTTATTTCCTTTAAAAAAAAATTACAATGAAATTATAGTTTCTCCCAAATAAAAAATTTCATTTAAAAAAAATTAAAGTAAAATTATATTTTTTCAAAAAAAAAAACAACAGAAACATATATTAAGGAATTAATTAAAAAAAAATTAATTAAAAAAATTTGAACAAAATCATATAATATCCAATAATATTATGCTTATTTAAATAATAATAGAAAAACACAAAAACATATATAAAAGCACTAATATAAAAGATCCATTCTAGCTAATCGCTAGCTTTTCTATTAATTATACTTCTTTTGCTAGAATCTGTGTCTATATGAATATTTCTGAGCCACTACCTGAAATGATTGAGTTAGAATATGAAGGGAAAATTTGGCCTCAGCTTCTTGACTATGAACATATCCCTTTCAGATGCTAGAGATGTCATGAGTATGGGCATCTTTATAAATCATGCCCTTTAAATGCAATTGAAGAGCAACCTTTTCGTCAATCTTTTAATAATGAACAGAGCCGCTAGCGAGAAGATGGGTTTATCACAGTAACAAATAAAAAACATAGTAATAAAGTTTCAAACAATTTACAGAATTGGGTTAGTTTGCAAAATCCTCCAATTCCAAAACCTTCATCAAACCGTTATGAACTCTTGCAGGAAGAAGGAGAACCATCGACTGTGGAGATAGAGGAAGATGGTATAGGGTCTGGTCAAGGGGTAGCGACTTAGAAAACTCTATCAATAAAATGAAAAGCAGTTCAGGAAAATGCTGAGACTGAAGAAAGTAGTATGATAGAACTAACAGCTATGGATGTAGAACAGAATAAAGAGGACCCAAGTGCTAAAGAAAGAGTATTGAAATTCCTTTAGTATGAATGGAGGAATCTGGATGATAGGTTCATTCCAGTAGATCAAAAGAAACTTTACAAAGAAAATTTTGAACATTATTTGACATCTCAAGCACACAAGGAAGTTCAAGAAATAGAAAAAGTTGTTTCAAAAAATACTAATCCACAGCCCAAACCAACAAAGAAAAGAGGTAGAAGGACTTTGCAGGAATCCATACAACTTGTTGGAGAAATGTTGATTAATATAGGAAATATAATACCATTAACAACGGTATTTCAACAACTACCCAAAGTTACTTAATGAAAGTAATCTCCTAGAATATTAGAGGCCTTAATAGTAAAGAAAAGCAAAGGTATCTTAAAGAAAGATTGAAAACTGAGAAACCTCAGGTAGTGTTAATCCAAGAAACAAAAGTTTCGGGCCAAAAGCTGAAATATATTCTTCAATCTTTTAAACCTTATTTTGAGGTGATGGAAATTGACTCCATAGGTACGGCAGGGGGAATAGCTATCTTATGGAATCCAATAGAAATAGTAGTAGAAGGATGGATGGGTCTTCCGAGAATTCTAATTGGCAGTTTTAGACAAATTGGACTAGAAGAAAGGATTCTTACATCGGCTGTTTATGGTTCTCCAATTCCAGGAGAAAGAGAGGATTTCCTACAAAGTATAAGGGCTTTAAACAATATGCATCAAGAAAAATATTGGCTTATTGGGGGTCATTTTAATATGATTTTAAATTTGACAGAAAAAAGGAGGTATAAGAGGAGAGGATCCAGAGATGGAAATTTTCAGAGACCTGTTCATGGATCTGCACTTAGTAGATATTCCCAGGGTGAATGGGAAGTTTACTTGGAATAAAAGACGTGGAGAACGATGCCAAATAGCATCACGGTTGGATTGCTTTATAGCCTCGGAAGCTCTTGGAAGCCTAGATGTCTATTATAAAGCGGTAATTTTACCTATGCTTGGATTAGATCATTAGCCAATACGAATTGATATAGATGTAAAAGAAATTCCGAAGAACAAACCTTTTTAGTTCGAATTATTTTGGTTAAGAGATCCAATATTTATGGAAAATGCCAAAAACTGGTGGGAATCTAATCAGATTATAGGCAGAAATAAGATGCATTCTTTTCATCTAAGATTAAAGTAATTAAAATTAGAAATAAAAAGATGGAATAGAACAGAATTTGGAGATATTCAAGAAGATCAAATTCGATTAAAAGAGAAAATGAAAGAGATTCAGCAAATAATGATCCTTCATGGCAGGACAGAAGCACCAGCAATTTAAGAAGGAAATACACTCAGTTTACAAGAAGAACATAGAAAACAAGAAGAGATTTTGTGGAAGCAGAAATCAAGGATCTAGTGGCTAAAGGAAGGTGAGAGAAATATTAATTTTTTCCACAAAACAATGATACAAAGAAGGTAGTATAATAGAATTTTTTCATTGAAAGACCAAAATGGTAACCGATTGCTTAACCATGAGGAAATGGAAAAGGAGCTTGTAGATCATTTTAGAAATTTTCTTACTGAAGCAAATCATAATAGAAAGGCAACTATTGATAAAATAACTTCTCTTATCCCGTCAGTGGTCACTAGAGAGCAGAACTTAGCCTTGCTACGGGAAATTAGTATGGAAGAAGTTGAAGAAGTTGTCATGAATATGCCTAGGAATAAAGCTCCTGGACCGAATAGCTTTACGGCCAAATTCTTTAAATCCACCTAGAATTTTATGGGTCATGATATTTTGGAAGTGGTAGAGGAATCCAGGAGAAATATCAATGTCTATCCCACTCTCAATGCAACCTTCTTAACTCTTATTCCAAAATAGGAAAATTCGGAGACCCCTGTTGGATTTAGACCAATAGCTCTTTGTAATGTAATTTATAAAATCCTATCAACAATCATGGTCAATAGACTCAAACCTCTCCTACCAAGGTTGATTTCTCTGGAACAGACTAGTTTTGTTAAAGGAAGAAAAATCTTAGATGGAATTGTAACTGCCCAGGAAGCAATTCACTTGTTAAAGACGCTGAAAATGAAGGGAATGCTCATTAAAAT
The DNA here is from genome assembly GCA_034641835.2 of Pinus albicaulis. NCBI lineage: Eukaryota > Viridiplantae > Streptophyta > Pinopsida > Pinales > Pinaceae > Pinus > Pinus albicaulis. Next base: position 827,859,764 of record CM076570.1, read on the forward strand.
AGACCTTTCTAAAGCTTATGATCAGATTAATTGGCATTATTTGATAACTGTTCTGAGGGAATTTGGATTTGATGATATATGGTTGCAGTGGCTTCAGTCTTTTATCTCATCTCCTATTTCTCTATCTTACTTAATGGAATACCATCCCAACTGTTTAATATAACTTAGGGTCTCCGTCAGGAAGATCCTTTATCTCCTTTTCTTTTCATTCTAGCTGCAGAAGGATTGGGAAGGTTAATCAAGGCTCATCTTGCAGAAGGGAATTTAAAAGGTTTAAAATTATGGGGACCTGATCTTTCCTTGACGCATCAACAGTTTGTTGATGATATTCTATTATTTTGTTAGACTTTGGTGAAAGAGGCAAAAGTTATTTTAAAGATCCTAGAAATCTTCATGGAGGCATCAGGTACTCTTGTTAATACCGATAAATCAAATGTTTATTTCTTCAATTCTAATACCGAAACTCAAAATTTCTTAGCCAGAATGCTTGGGTTCAAATAGGTTCTTTTCCAATGAAGTATTTGGGAATAACTTTAAATATTGCCCCATTAAGAATTGCATACTAGAAGGATCTTATTTCAAAAGTGGAGAAAAGATTACATAACTGGGAAATTTGTGTTTTGAATGCTATTGGTAGACTCATCATGTTAAAATTAGTTCTTCAATCCCTCCCTCTCTATGAGTTATCAGGGAGAGCTTGTCCTAAAAGTATTTGCAACCAATTAGTTAATATGTTTAAGAAGTTTCTATGGCAAGGTGCACAGGCTAACAGGAAATGGGCTTTACTTTCATGGGAAAAACTTATGAAGCCTAAATCTACACGAGGATTGGGTGCCAAACTGTAGTGGAGATGGATTCAAGGAGGGCATGATCTTTGGAAGAATATATGGGAAACAAAATATGGTATGCCTCATTCTGTAACAGGTAAATTAAAAGTAGATATAGTACTAAAAGGGTCTTCAATTTGGAATCCTGCAGCAACCAACAGGAATCTAATTCACTCTCATAGTTTCTGGGAAGTGAGGGAAGTAAGAACAACACTATTTTCGGAAGATTCATGGCAATAAAGAGAAAAATTATTTAGTAGACTTGATTTAGGAGAAATTTTTTTATTTACCAATAATCCTAATTGAAGATTAGTTAATAATTATTGGTGTCAACAACAGAATAGCTAGTGGAGAATATGGAAGGAGAAAATCCACTGGCCTGAAGCTCCTGAAACGCACCAATGGATTAACCTTGAAAAAGAATTGAAAACAGGGAAAATTGTTAATGCAATAGGTGTAACACCCCCAATTTGTGTTGAATTTGTTTAAGTTAGACACTTGAACTTTAATCCTAAGGGGGTGGACCCCAAGGGATAACTATGGTGTGAATGTATTTGCATATTTTATTTGAGGAAATAAATAAAATGATTGTGCATTTTGACCAAAAAGAGAATGTGAGATCACTAGCCAAAATCCATGAGGATGGATAAGGCAACAAATCCCCAAAAATCTTTCAAAAATCCTTGAAAGAAAATTATTTAGATTTGAGGAGAATCTAAGTTACCCCAATGAAGAGGAGTAGTTGGGAAGAGGTGAGAAAAAGCTGGAAAAGCTGAGGAAAAGCTTAAAGCAGCTTTAAAAGATCCCAAGATGGGAAGCCTAGGCTAAACAGGAAAGAAAGCATCCTGCTATTCTGGACGCAGAATTAGAAACATGCTTTGGGGAATGTTGAGCTTAAATAAGCTACTCCTAGGCTGATAAGAGGTTGATCAGTGCTGGGAGGTGATCTCTGCTCGGGGGTGAGTCCTGGGAGATAAAGAGGACTCTAAGGTTGGGAGGTTGGTCATTTTTGCAAATTTTGTGGTATGTTCTGAAACTATTGTACTATGTCCGATTTCAGTATGAATTGGCTACATATGGATTTTTAATTGATGAAAAACAAAGTGATACTACATTTAACAGAATCTGTCATTAGGTATTTCCCTTCCAGATTTGTTTAGTTGTAGATCAGAAATCTATGAAGTAGAAACAACAGAATCTCTAAACCCCTGTTGGTTTAAATCTGAAGTTTCATAACCCTCATAGATAATAAAATATTAATTGTTTCCTGTAGCTACAAAAAGAATATTTTAAGCTCTTTTGAATATTAGAAAATACGATAGTGGAAATGATGTTGTATGAAACAAAACCTAAAGAACGGAATCCACTATAAAAACAACTTTTCCTCCATGCTATATAAGTACTTTCCACGCTTTTAAGTCTATAGATAGCATGGTATCATTTGCCTTGCTTTTCTTGAGAATTAGTAGCCCAGTAAATCACTTACAATACACTTAATATTACCTATATAATCTCATGAATTAACTATATGATATATTGATAACAAATTAAAAAAAGAAATTCGGAGTGGATGAAATCTTTTTCATTACAAGCATATCTAACCCAAGACGAAGTATACTATTCCAAATTTCTATGGAATATTTCTTATGTCAATTGTATGTATAAACCTTGGAATGCGCATTAGTATAAGAAAATTAATTCAATAAAACATAACTATCGACTCATATAGATATGCATGAAACAAAAGAGAGTTAATCCGCCGAAGGTATACCTATATGTACATAGGCATCGAATGGCCACAAATCGGTGCATAGTTAAAACTCGATTTTGACCTATTCAAATATATACTTCTAAGTGCCGCTATGCGGTCCAAAAACAATAAAATTAAAACAGTTATAAATTTACCATGCTTGTTAACAGCGCCTGTATAGGGTCATATACCAGTACGTATATTGGCAGTTAAATGATGTAAGAATAGTGCCGATGTTCCAGATAATGAAAAACGCTGTTAAGATATATATATATACATTCATCCAGATCGTAGCATAATAACCTACGGCATGAACTGGCAACAAGATAGAAGAAACTATGCGCGCGCCGTGGTATAGTGGTTGTAGTAAACCCTGTTCAGAATAATAAATAACACAGCAGATTTTATATATATCCATCAAACCCTGACGCATTGATACAGTAGGGTTAAACATAAATGAAACGGTAAATAAAAATTTATAAGAGAAATAACAAATAAACCATCCGGCGTCGAGAGATCGAACTTAGTCATTCGACTCTCGTTTCACTATATGTATCTATATGAGTAAGAGAAGGTCAATAAGTAACTGTGAACGATGGCGTCGTTAATCTCGGGTGGGACGAAATTAAAATACACTACGATATCAACCTATGCTAACGAAAAGAAACATATACGCATCATTTAAAAAAAAAGAAAAACAACGAGCGATATCAGAAAGCCCTACAGGCCATGATCGATTAGGTGTCATGGATAAATAATGGTAAAAACGAGGGTAAAGAAATTTTCACAAACACTCCATGAAAACCCATAGCAGTAAACGCGGCATGTCGGAGTTAGTTATGTAAAGTTTCAATCTGACAACGACTCAACCCGTGTCGGTAATTATGCCAATTCGATAGGTCGATTTATCTGGACCATACGCAACCCCTATATAAAAAAAAAAGGGGTAGTCTCATATCCAGAAATGAATCGATATAGGGTTCAAAGAAGTAGGACGTCCGATATATCAGCACCGGAGTTCTAACCTCGGATAACCCAGTGATAATACAGAAACTTGATAAATAAATAAAAAAAAAAGAACATATCGCCCCAAATTTGCTGAGGTCCCACAGAGGGATGAGAACAGATTTTACTTCCTCTGCAGATGGTCAAACAGGGACCGCTGCAGGATATAAAAGATACTGAGATGGTAGCTTGCAGGAAGCATACGAATGAGACCGAGAGCAGAGAGTGATCCAAGCACGGCCGATAGATGCCGACTAACACTGTCTCGGGTAACCTCATATGCTACAGCCTCTGCGCACTATCCATCGCAGAGTCGACCTGGAAAAAAAAAAACCAATAATAAAACAATAAGCACAGTGGGGGAAATGGGAAATTCGCATACGAAACGAAAAACCCTAAACGACTGTTTAAGAGCTGCAGCAAACCACGAAGGTGAGGGAATAGATACAACGTATCAGGAGTACTGTATTTAGTCATAATCACCTGAGACGAGGAGGTGTGGAGTCATGTACTGGAGGTAGCGAAATTTCCTTATACCAGCGACTGTCATAATGGAATCGAGGCGTTCCCGGGCCTGGAGCTGCTGGAATGGTCTCTTCAAGTCCATCTGTCAAGTCTGCAAGGACAAGGGATGGTGTACTCTGCCTCGGGCTAAACTTCTTGCCCCAATGCGTAGTGCAACACCTGTAACAAAATCCGAATAGCGTGATCCTCATAAGTTACACGCAGAATCCGGAGGCGTACACGAAAAGATAAACTATACATCTACTGTATTTTTAGCAGTGAACCCGCGACGCGTTGATCAGAGATGATAGCCTGGCACTGTCCGGGGCTTGGGCAGAGTGACGCGTCGACAAGCATTCTGCCATGATCTAGACCTAGGTAACCTAAGCCAAGCCGTGACAGATCTGGTATCTGATAAGACAGAAAGCCGAACTGGATTAGTCTCGTGACAACAATAATAAAATTTAAACGTGCAACCACGTCTCCATAAGGCGTTAACACCACTGAGCTATGTATAATTCTGTCAAAATTATTCTAGGATAATTGCTGTTTACGCCGTGGCGAAATTTCATGACAACCTTTGAATTTCCTCAACCCTGAAGAGCGAACGGCTTGCCGGCATCGAATAGACATATACCTTTATATTAACGCGTATTAAAATTCTACATTCAAACAGAGTTTGTAAAGAATATCGAAATACCAAGCAGGATAGAATAATGCATGTTTATGCGTGCAAGTCAAATTGAACACGAATTAGCAGGATAGGTTATGGTGTTCAAAACAGTGATCTGATTGGATAAAGGATATCACAAAGGTTAACGTTCACACACTATGTATATATTTATAGGTCTAAATGCGATAGGTATACCGAGTATTACACACATAGGGTTGGATTAATAATACTCCCTCTAGCTATATATAGATATATAGATATGCTGATACATATACATAGGTAGGAAGTATAGTGGATAAATCAAGATATGAGGAAAGGTAAAAAGCGTTAACATAGGATTGCAAATGTTTATAATTCCACCTAAGCTAGGGATATATTATAAGAAGAAATAAAAGAAAAAAAAAATCATCCCTTCTTATTGTAAAAGGATATAGATATATATATAAGAAAATTATACATTAATGCAGAGACATGCAAGCAGTATATGGAGAGTAGGATAAGATAAGGGAACTATCTAGGTGTGACTTAAGAGTATACAGAATGGGATAAACATATATATATTGACAGATAGTTATATGTGTAAGTTAGTAGGGGGAGAGTAATTTATTAATGGGTGTAATTGACATATAATTGATAGAGGATTTTAAATACTCCAAAGGAGATGATCAATGTATATGAACATCTATGTTATATAAAAATAAAAATAAAAAATTTCCCAAACTGGAGGTGTGACAAATGGTATCGGAGCCAAGTTACAACAATTTGGGCTGTCAATTTGTGCTCACTGCTTATTACATATTTTGTTTTTTTTTTCTGAAATGTATAAAAAAAAACTTGCTAATCTGTGTTGTAAGTGTATACAGTTGAAATGGCTGAAGGTGAAGGGATTTATGTGGATCTGCATAATGAGTTTTCTACTCCAGATCCCAATGCCCCGATAATGGCGATGTTGCACAGGATGCAATGAGATTTGGCTGAATTGAGAAGCCAGAATGACGTGTTGTCATCAGCCAGCAAGGAGCAGGAAAGGCTCATCAGGGAATTAACTTCCCGAAACAGTCAGGAAGGCGAAGGTTCCGGAAAGAGAAAGATGGATGAGTCTGATGAGGATGAGGCTGCTAGACAGCAGCATAAATAGAAAAGAGAGTTGCAGGGAGAATTTAGAAAGATCAAACCTCCCTCCTATGATGGGGAGAAGGAGGAGGATGCTGAAGCTTGTTTGCTGAACATGATCAAGTATTTCCAAGTTTATGAATATGAAAGCAATCTGAAGGCCAGGTTAGCTGTGTATCAGCTGCAAGGAAAAGCCACACTATGGTGGGAAGAGACAAAAATAGTGCATGCCATTGATGAAAAGACAGTTACTTGGGAAGATTTTCAGACTAAGTTCAAAAGTCGTTATTTGAATGAACAATATTATGACGATAAAGCGAAAGAATTCCATGAACTTAGGCTAGGACAACTCACTATTGATGAGTTTGTCACTAAGTTTACCAATTTACTGAGGTATGTTCCCTACATTAGAGAAGAAAAGGCCAAAGTGCAAAGGTTTTTAAATTGTTTGCCTAATGGTTACAAAGAGAAAATTGAGTTTGACAATCCAAAGACCATGGATGAAGCTGTTAGAAAAGCAAGACTATGTTATCAGCAGTTTAAAGGTAAAGCTGAACAAGGGAAGAGCTGGACGAACAAGGTTGAGTTCAAAGGAAAGAGACCAAAACCAGCATATTTAAGGAATTTTGGTAGAGATCATCAGAGGAAAAAGTTCAGCAAACCAAAAGAAAGTCAAACTGCTCAGTCTCAAGTGGCTTCAAAACCAGTAGAAGGGAACAATAGAAAAGAAGGGACAGTCAGAATGAAGGAACCTCTGAAATGTTGGGGCTGTGGAGAACCCCATATGATGAGGGACTGCCCCCATCGAAATATCCACATGATCAGCAGAGAGCGAGAGGCAACAACCGTCAATGACATAGCCAGAAACATACCAACCATCAGTGCAGCCCTGGAAAATCGACAAGCAGAACATCAAGCAACCATGGTGGAAATGGATGGTAAGATTTATGACCTACCTGTTACTGTTTTGATTGATCCAGGTGCTTCTTTGAGTTACATTAGTCCTGGAATTGTGGAAAAATGTAAAATTAAACCTGAAAAATTTCAGCAGTCCTGGTTGGTACAGCTGGCCACTGGAACTAAAAGAAAAGTCACACACAAGTTGCCCAAAATAGCAATAGAATTAGATGGGTTCCCAACAGAAGTAAATCTAAACATATTGCCATTAGGATCCTATGATCTGCTGATAGGAATGGATTGGCTGGAAAAGAAGAAAGCCTTAATGAACTGCTGGGATAAAACCCTGCATTGTGTAGATGAGGAGGGGGAACCTTTTACACTAAAAGGGAAACCAAAACCCATTGTAGTAAGACAAATATCAGCATTACAATTGAAAAGAATAGCTAGAAAAGGGTACCAAGTCTATGCAGTGCATGTAGAAGAAGTAGAACAACAAACCGAGGAAGAGTTACTGGATGCTATACCAGTCATCAGAGAATTTAAGGAAATTTTTCCCAAGGAAATCCCTCATCTTCCCCCTCAAAGAGAAATTGATTTTTCTATAGATCTGGTGCCGGGAGCTACACCTATTTCCCGAGCTCCTTATCGGATGAGCCCGCCAGAACTGATGGAGCTGAAGATGCAGCTGCAAGAACTATTGGATAAGGGTTACATCAGACCAAGTGTGTCTCCATGGGGAGCACCTGTGTTATTTGTTAAAAAGAAGGATGGAACCTTTAGGATGTGTATTGATTATCGTCAACTGAATAAGTTGACCATTAAGAATAGATATCCACTGCCTAGAATTGATGATCTTTTTGATCAAGTGAGAGGAGCTTCAGTCTTCTCCAAGATAGACCTCCGGACTGGGTATCACCAGCTCAGAATTAAAGAAGAAGACATCAGCAAAACAACATTTCGAACTAGGTATGGGCATTACGAATTCGTAGTCCTACCTTTCAGTTTGACGAATGCCCCTGCCACCTTTATGTGTTTGATGAACAGTGTGTTGAATAAGTATTTGGACAAATTTGTTCTTGTGTTCATAGATGATATCTTAGTCTATTCTAAAAACGAAGAGGAACACAAGGAACATCTGAGAATAGTGTTGCAGACTTTAAAAGAAAACCAGCTATATACCAAGTTCAGTAAATGTGAATTTTATAAAGATAAAATTCAATATTTAGGCCATATTATTTCTGAAAAAGGGCTTTCTGTTGACCCTGAAAAGATAAAAGCCATTAAAGAATGGCCAGTTCCCACTGATGTCTCAGCAGTAAGATCATTTATGGGAATGGCAGGCTATTATCGCAGATTTGTGGAGAGATTTTCTGCTATAGCAAATCCCATAACATCATTACAAAGGAAGGGTGTTAAGTTTGTATGGACTGAGAAATGTCAAAACAGTTTCGAACAGTTGAAGCAAAGACTTATTTCAGCACCTATATTAAAAATTGCTGATCCTGATAAAGAGTTTGTGGTATGTACAGATGCTTGCAGAGAAGGGCTAGGAGGAGTCTTATTGGAAGAAAATTCAGTGATTGCCTATGAGTCTAGGAAATTGAAAACTCATGAATAGAATTATAGTGCATATGATTTGGAATTTGCAGCTGTTATTCATGCTTTAAAAATGTGGAGGCACTATTTGTTGGGAAAAAAGTTCACATTGATGACTGATCATCTCAGCCTCAAATATTTGTTTCTCCCAAGCTGACTTGAATGCAAGACAAGCCAGGTGGTTGTCTTTTCTAAGTGAATTTGATATGGATATAAAGCATATCAAAGGGAAGGAGAATAAAGTTGCGGATGCATTGAGTCGAAATGCTTGTCAACATGTAAACAACATGGGAAGTAGTGCCCATATGGAGATAGAAGAATTGGTGGGAAAAGCAGCAATTCAAGATCCCAATTATGAAACACTCTTGATGAAAACGCAGACAAGGGATAAAACTGATTTCATTAGAAATCAAAAAGGGTTGCTCTATTACAAACACAGGTTGTATATTCCAAATATAGAGTCATTGAAAAAAGAAATACTAGATGAATATCACAAACAGCCTTATGCAGGACATCCAGGATACCAGAAGATGTTAACAGCCTTGAAGAAGAAGTTATTCTGGCCAGGAATGAAGAGAGATGTGGCAGAGTATCTAAGTAGGTGTATGGAATGTCAATTGGTCAAAGTTGAGAATCAACACCCAGCAGGGCTTCTAAACCCTTTTCCAATTGCAAAGTGGAAATGGGACACAGTTTCCATGGATTTTATAACAGGACTACCCAAAACTAAATATCAACATGATTCAGTCATGGTGGTAGTAGACACGTTAACCAAGGCTGCTCACTTTATACCAGTAAAATCTACCTTTGGAACAGCTCAGGTAGCAAATGTTTTCCTAAAAGAGGTAGTAAGGCTTCATGGAGTTCCCAAGGTGATTGTATCAGATCGGGATGCTAAGTTTACCGCAGCATTTTGGAAAGGATTGTTTACAGGAATGGGTACTAAGATGAATTTTAGTACTGCCTACCACCCTCAAACAGATGGACAGACAGAAAGGACGAATCAAATATTAGAGGATATGCTGCGAATGTATGTGATGGATAGACCATCCAAGTGGGAAGAGTATCTGCATTTAGCTGAGTTTGCTTATAATAATAGCTACCAATCTTATATTAAGATGAGCCCATTTGAGGCACTGTATGGGAGAAAGTGCCGTACTCCCTTGAGCTGGAGTCAACCAGAGGATAAACTGGTATTATGACCAGATGCGCTACAGGAAATGGAAAGAATTGTTAAACAAATACAGAGAAATATCAAGATAGCACAAGATCGACAGAAGAGCTATGCTGATAAGAAAAGAGTGCATCGAGAATTCAAAGTGGGGGATCATGTGTATTTGCGCATCAAACCCAAAAAGAGCACCCTTTATGCAGGAAGTTGTGCAAAACTGGCTCCTAGATACTGTGGGCCTTTTGAGGTGTTAGAAAGGGTGGGACCAGTAGCTTACAAGCTGGCCTTACCACCCCATGTTAGAGTGCATAATGTATTTCATGTTTCATTATTAAAAAGATATGTGCATGATGCTTCTCACATAGTTGATTGGAATGTTGTACAGGTGGAACCAGAAGGGGAGTTTCTGCCATAACCGCTTCAAATATTGGAGCGGGAAGAAATTGAATTGAGAAACAGAACAGTGGTCAGAGTAAAGGTGCAGTGGAAGCACTTTACTGCTGAAGAAGCCACCTGGGAAAGGGAAGCTGAAATGATGGAGCAATATCCATTTTTGTTTAAATGAACTCTAGTAGTTGAATAAGAACACCGAGGACGGTGTTTATTTTCAGAGGGGGAATATGTAACACCCCCAATTTGTGTGTTGAATTTTTAAAAGTTAGACATTTGAATTTTAATCCTAAGGGGGTGGATCCCAAGGGATGACTATGGTGTGAATGTATTTGCATATTTTATTTGAGGAAATAAATAAAATGATTGTGCATTTTGACCAAAAAGAGAACTAGAGATCACTTGCCAAATCCATGAGGATGGATAAGGCAACAAATCCCCAAAAATCTTTCAAAAATCCTTGAAAGAAAATTATTTAGATTTGAGGAGGAATCTAAATTTCCCCAATGAAGAGGAGTAGTTGGGAAGAGGTGAGAAAAAGCTGGAAAAGCTGAGGAAAAGCTTAAAGCAGCTTTAAAGGATCCCAAGATGGGAAGCCTAGGCTAAACAGGAAAGAAAGCATCCTGCTATTCTGGACGCAGAATTAGAAACATGCTTTGGGGAATGTTGAGCTTAAATAAGCTACTCCTAGGCTGATCAGAGGTTGATCAGTGCTGGGAGGTGATCTCTGCTCGGGGGTGAGTCCTGGGAGAAAAAGAGGACTCTAAGGTTGGGAGGTTGGTCATTTTTGCAGATTTTGTGGTATGTTCTGAAACTATTGTACTATGTCTGATTTCAGTATGAATTGGCTACATATGGATTTTTAACTGATGAAAAACAAAGTGATACTACATTTAACAGAATCTATCATTAGGTATTTCCCTTCCAGATTTGTTTAGTTGTAGATCAGAAATCTATGAAGTAGAAACAACAGAATCTCTAAACCCCTGTTGGTTTAAATCTGAAGTTTCATAACCCTCATAGATAATAAAATATTAATTGTTTCCTGTAGCTACAAAAAGGATATTTTAAGCTCTTTTGAATATTAGAAAATACTATAGTGGAAATGAAGTTGTATGAAACAAAACCTAAAGAACGGAATCCACTATAAAAACAACTTTTCCTCCATGCTCTATTAGTACTTTCCACGCTTTTAAGTCTATAGATAGTATGGTATCATTTGCCTTGCTTTTCTTGAGAATTAGTAGACAGTAAATCACTTACAATACACTTAATATTACCTATATAAGCTCATGAATTAACTATAGTATATATTGAGAACAAATTTAAAAAGGAATTCGGAGTGGATGAAATCTTTTTCATTACAAGCATATCTAACCCAAGACTAAGTATACTATTCCAATTTTCTATGGAATATTTCTTATGTCAATCGTATGTATAAACCTTGGAATGCGCATTAGTATAAGAAAATTAATTCAATAAAACATAACTATCGACTCATATAGATATGCATGAAACAAAAGAGAGTTAATACGCCGAAGGTATACCTATATGTACGTAGGCATCGAATGGCCACAAATCGGTGCATGGTTAAAACTCGATTTGACCTATTCAAACATATACTTCTAAGTGCCGCTATGCGGTCCAAAAACAATAAAATTAAAACAGTTATAAATTTACCATTGCTTGTTAACAGCGCCCGTATAGGGTCATATACCAGTACGTATATTGGCAACTAAATGATGTAAGAATAGTGCCGATGTTCCAGATCATGAAAAACGCTGTGAACATATATATATACATTCATCCAGATCGTAGCATAATTACCTACGGCATGAACTGGCAACAAGATAGGAGAAACTATGCGCGCGCCGTGGTATAGTGGTTGTGGTAAACCTTTTTCAGAATAATAAATAACACAGCAGATTTCATATATATAAATCAAACCCTGACGCATTGATACAGTAGGGTTAAACATAAATGAAACCGGTAAATAAAAATTTATAAGAGAAATAACAAATAAACCAGCCGGCGTCGAGAGATCGAACCTAGTCATTCGACTCTCGTTTCACTATATGTATCTATATGAGTAAGAGAAGGTCAATAAGTAACTGTGAACGATGATGGAGCGTCGTTAAATCTCGGGTGGGACGAAAGTAAAAAGAAAAACCACAGAAACTGATATCCGAAGCCCTACAGGCCATGATTGATTAGGTGTCATGGATAAATAATGTAAAACAGGGTAAAGAAATTTTCACAAGCCACTCCATGAAAACCCACGCCGTGATGGCCGCGGCATGTCGGAGTTGGTTATGTAAAGTTTCAATCCCGAACGCAACTCAACCCCGTATCAGTCGATAGCAAAAATTCGACTGAGGTCGATTTATCTGAACCATACGCAACCCCTATATCAAAAAAAAGGGGTAGTCTCATATCCAGAAATGAATCGATATAGGGTTCAAAGAAGTAGGACGTCCGATATATCTGTACCGAAGTTCTAACCTCGGATAACCCAGTGATAATACAGAAACTTGATAAATTAAAAAAAAAAAAACATATCGCCCCAAATTTGCTGAGGTCCCACAGAGGGATGAGAACAGATTTTACTTCCTCTGCAGATGGTCAAACAGGGACCGCTGCAGGATATAAAAGATACTGAGATGGTAGCTTGCAGGAAGCATACGAATGAGACCGAGAGCAGAGAGTGATCCAAGCACGGCCGATAGATGCCGACTAACACTGTCTCGGGTAACCTCATATGCTACAGCCTCTGCGCACTATCCATCGCAGAGTCGACCTGGAAAAAAAAAAACCAATAATAAAACAATAAGCACAGTGGGGGAAATGGGAAATTCGCATACGAAACGAAAAACCCTAAATGACTGTTTAAGAGCTGCAGCAAACCACGAAGGTGAGGGAATAGATACAACGTATCAGGAGTACTGTATTTAGTCATAATCACCTGAGATGAGGAGGTGTGGAGTCATGTACTGGAGGTATCGAAATTTCCTTATACCAGCGACTGTCATAATGGAATCGAGGCGTTCCCGGGCCTGGAGCCACTGGAATGGTCTCTTCAAGTCCATCTGTCAAGTCTGCAAGGACAAGGGATGGTGTACTCTGCCCCGGGCTAAACTTCTTGCCCCAATGCGTAGTGCAACACCTGTAACAAAATCCGAATAGCGTGATCCTCATAAGTTACGCGCAGAATCCAGAGGCGTACACGAAAAGATAAACTATACATCTACTGTATTTTTAGCAGTGAACCCGCGACGCGTTGATCAGAGATGATAGCCTGGCACTGTCCGCGGCTTGGGCAGAGTGACGCGTCGACAAGCATTCTGCCACGATCTAGACCTAGGTAAACTAAGCCAAGCCGTGACAGATCTGGTATCTGATAAGACAGAAAGCCGAACTGGATTAGTCTCGTGACAACAATAATAAAATTTAAACGTGCAACCACGTCTCCATAAGGCGTTAACACCACTGAGCTATGTATAATTCTGTCAAAATTATTCTAGGATAATTACTGTTTACGCCGTGGCGAAATTTCATGACAACCTTTGAATTTCCTCAACCCTGAAGAGCGAACGGCTTGCCGGCATCGAATAGACATATACCTTTATATTAACGCGTATTAAAATTCTACATTCAAACAGAGTTTGTAAAGAATATCAAAATACCAAGCAGGATAGAATAATGCATGTTTATGCGTGCAAGTCAAATTGAACACGAATTAGCAGGATAGGTTATGGTGTTCAAAACAGTGATCTGATTGGATAAAGGATATCACAAAGGTTAACGTTCACACACTATGTATATATTTATAGGTCTAAATGCGATAGGTATACCGAGTATTACACACATAGGGTTGGATTAATAATACTCCCTCTAGCTATATATAGATATATAGATATGCTGATACATATACATAGGTAGGAAGTATAGTGGATAAATCAAGATATGAGGAAAGGTAAAAAGCGTTAACATAGGATTGCAAATGTTTATAATTCCACCTAAGCTAGGGATATATTATAAGAAGAAATAAAAGAAAAAAAAATCATCCCTTCTTATTGTAAAAGGATATAGATATATATATAAGAAAATTATACATTAATGCAGAGACATTCAAGCAGTATATGGAGAGTAGGATAAGATAAGGGAACTATGTAGGTGTGACTTAAGAGTATACAGAATGGGATAAACATATATATATTGACAGATAGTTATATGTGTAAGTTAGTAGGGGGAGAGTAATTTATTAATGGGTGTAATTGACATATAATTGATAGAGGATTTTAAATACTCCAAAGGAGATGATCAATGTATATGAACATCTATGTTATATAAAAAAAAAAAAAAAAAAAAATTCCCAAACTGGAGGTGTGACAATAGGAAACGATATTCTACGATGGGGTTATCAAACTAAAGGAATGTTAACTATACAGGATGAATATCATATTCAATCTGAGAATCTTATTAACAATGAAAGATTGACATGGAAGAAAATATGGGCATTAAAACATTGGCCAAAAGTAGAATATTTTCTTTGGTTATTAAGTCATCGGAAAATTCTTACATGGGATAATCTGCAGAAGTGAGGAATGTATGGACCATCCTGGTGTTATATGTGTCGTACAACAAATGAAACAATTGAACACCTTCTCAATAGTTGTCCAATTGCGGAGGCCCTCTGGAGCAGTATAGTAAATACTTTCAGGCAAACAAATAGAGATAATACAAATATAAATGAAACAATTAAAAATTGGTGAAAAGGAGGATTTAAATGTGAAGTGTTGAACAGAGCATGGAATTTATCCATTGGGTTTCTCTTATGGGGCATATGGAAAGAAAGGAACCATCGTATCTTCAAAGAATAAGAACAAACAATTAATCAAATATGGCAGAAAATGATAGAGAATATAGGAGAAACAATTTTAGTGGAAAGATGGACAGAGGAAGATTGGAAGACGGAAGGTATAGAAATTCAAATGCTTGCCATTTTAAATTTGAAACCTGAAATGTTATATAAAAATATTTGGAAATGCAAAACTCCATCTCAAAATATAGAATATAGGTGGAAGGTACCTCAGAATGGGTTTATTAAACTTAATTATGATGGAGCATCAAAAGGTAATCTAGGACAAGCAGGAGTTGGAGGGATTTTTAGACATTCTCAAGGGGAAGTCTGTCGAGTTTATGCTTTGGATTTGGGCTTTGCAACTAATAATGAAGCATAATTAATGGCAGTAAAACAAGGGTTATTGATAGCCAAAAGTGAAAACTATCAACGCTTAATTGTAGAAGGTGACTCGACAATTGTCATTGTCATTTTATGCAAATTACAACAAGGTTCAACTTGGGAAAAGATAAGTAAAAATTGGAGAATGACGAATCTTATTCAAGAAATAAGCATATTGATCAAAGAAATCTAGTATATGATACCAATACATATTCGAAGAAAAGGGAATGAGGCGGCAGATTACTTAGCAAAATGGGGACGTAAAAATAATGAGAGAAATTTTGATGTTATGCCAAGGGATAGAATTTGGAATATTGAATTACATTCTCTCCAGCTTATTATAGAAAGAGATTTAAGTGGCAGTGAAGATCCCCGATCAGGGTGCCACCTAAGGGAAATTATCAGCATTACACCACCACGTAATAGGTGTGTTAGCTGACCACTAAATTACCATTCATGGCAATGCGTGGTGGGATCAATCGCACGCGTCCAACTTATTTTCACAATGAAACCGATTTATTACCATAAATGCATGGCAGAATTGACAGACCATCGGTCGCAAGGCAGGGGATTGATAAGGTTAATATGGTTTTGCAAAGTGTTTATTCATCCATGAGCTGAAGGCAGACACAACATAGTGACAAGAGATTTGCAAGAGCAGAAGGTTCAGGATAGGAAGTGCAAATTTACTGGGTATGTTCTAGTTCTAAATACTCTAGCTTCAATTTTAAGTTTGCCTGTTCGTATACAGTCAATGAGCTCAGAAGCTCTTACAGGCCATGCAGAGCTGTTGGAGTTTTCTAGTATATTTTTTGGTTTCTTTGGTTTGCATGTCATGATAGAGGGGGTTCATTTCAAAATCCCACCTCGTTTTTGTAGTCCTGAATACTATCTCAATTTAAATCTGGGAATTCAAATCCATATCTCACCCTGTTTTCGCTATCCTGATTACCATTTTCGGTTACGTCTGGCGGTTCATTTCAAACTTCCATCTTGTTTTAGAAGTCCTGGATAACAACTGCATTTAAGTCTCTCTTTTGTTAAAATAAATGGGGTTTTCTACCGTGTATGTTGTGTTTCAGATAGTCTGGTCTCGATAATTTCACTTCATTCAAGTCTGGGATTCTCAGCTGGTTCTCGGCCTTCTAAAATGCATGCGTAAGAATGATCACCCAAAGCATATGTTTGAGGTTATAGTAGTTGTTTGGTGGCTTTCTGTGTTTTGCTATTTCCATCCCCAATCCCTTAATCAAAGGAATTCCAACTGCTTTTCGTTTTTTAGTAATCTTTCGTGTTTGAGTAATCAACAACCCTTTCAATTTTCAAAGCTTCTGTCTATGAATTGTTATCTTCGTGGAGTTAATCAAAACTCTAGCCACTCTGTCAATACTGTTTTAATAACCCATAATCTGAGGAAGTATTATGACAATGGGAAGACTCAGTATGTCAACATCCGAATGAAAGAAAATTGCGGCCCATATCCCAAGATTTCGGTTAATAAAAAATATTTGGAATTTCATATTGATCCTAAGTTTTATATACTTGGTACTGTTCGATATACAGGGTTATTTTAAGTCAAAATTTCATACAGTGGCATTCAGGGAAGAATGACAAAAGGCAAGGGAAGGAAGTTACAATCACCCCAGGCTGCTGGTCCAAGAAAAAGAGGAAGAAAGAGAAATCAGAAGACCCTTAAAAATCTAGCAAACATTTATGAAACTGGGATTCCTAAGGATATTCAGAAAACTGTACAAAGATGGGAAAGGGATAGTGATGATGAAGATGACGATATTCAAGAACAACAGGAAGGAATAGATTTTATTTCTGACCCAAGTAATACAAGAGGAAGAGTTTCTTTATTTCAACAATCTATCAAGACATATTGGAAAATCAAATGTGTTCTAGCAAAGGCACTGTCAAGTATGCAGGAAAAGCAAATCAATTCTTCCATGCTTTTTGAGCTTCAGCAGATTAAACAGGATATGAGGGAGATGACAAAGGCGCAAATACAAGTAAATGCGAGAATAACAAGGATTGAGCAGCACTTCTCAATATGCAGCAAGCTGAGATGCCAGGGTCAACTGCAAAAGACCCTGTACCGGTTGATTCATTAGATGGTTAACTCTTTGATAAGTTCATTTTTGTATGTTTTTTGAAGATATTAAGTCTACTCTCTATTTTATTTGTAGTTTTTATGGACATAGTAAAGGATTGTTAGCTGTTAGTAGAAGGAAAAAACAATACCAATTTTGGTTGGCTTATAACTCTCTGAGGTGGCCAACAGACCTGGTTTCCTTCAAGTAGGTTGAGGCTACCAACATTGAAAAATTTGTATAGCAACTTTCTCTTTACAAAATAGAAAATAGACAGGTCCTACGAAATTTACAAAAAAAACTTTTCTATTAATTAAAAAAATTAACAGAGTAAAAACAAAACAGTAAGCTATCTATTGAATATAAATAAAAAATATAACAACTAGCTATTGGATGTAAATAAAAAAAATGAAATATAACAATTAACTTGTAGATCCAAATAGAAATATCAAGATTATAAGCTGTAACACATTTCTTTTTTCAAATACTCTATAATTCTCTAGAAATTCTAGAGTCCTACACTTCACATCCATATAAGATAACTATAGCTTTCTTAAGTGTGAAAGAGGAGTTTCACTTTCTCCTGATAGCAATCAATTTGATCATTTACAATTTTCTCAAAACTAAAATAGGTCTTCCATCATTCTTTATTTATTTCCTTATTGTTATATTTCCACTTATGATAAAATCCAATCACCTTCAGAGCAAGTGGTAAAAGACTAAGATTTTGATAAAGAGAGAAAGTTCAATATTCAAAAATAGCACTTTTGTAATTAAATATTTGCTATTGGAACTTGAAAGAACATCTTTGAAAATTCAGAGGAAATCTAAGTTGGGAAGATTATAGAATCTTTAAATTTGGCATAATGTAAGTGATTTCTCTTTATATTCTTGCTTTTCTCTCTATATTCTAACTTTCAATCACATTTTGTTTACTATTTTTTATATTGAGTGATCTTATATATCTCACTATTGAATTTTTCCTTTGTAACATCTGGTGCAAATGCTAGTTATTTCATTTTGAATGAGTGAAGATATTTATGGGACAATACAAGATCTCCCCATACCTTTTTCTTTTAGATTTAATGTTAAAAATATAATAAAATTAAATTAAATTAAAATATTAATTTTGAAATGAGATAAGTCATGTGGTATTGATATGCCAGAATAAATTGGCCCATGGTATTGTAACAAAACCTATTTACAAGTTAATAATATCTATGGTAAAATGAAGATGAATATCCATAGTTAAGAATCTTGCTGTATTGTAAGTATTAATTTTTTATGTTCTTATTAGTTAAATTTAAATATAATTTCACAATTATTATTTTACATCACAACATCTATCCCATAGTTTTTTATTTTATATTTAATTTAAAAAATATTATAAAATAAAATTAAAATCAAATATTAAAAAAAATGGAAATACTATCTTTGTTACATTAAGTCTAATTCCTACCCATCTCCTCTGCACATAGATAAGGTAATTGAAAGTAAAAAAATGAAGAAGTGAAAGTAAGCTATTTAATGATATTTAAATCTATGTTGAGTTGGGGAGTATGAAGCCAAATAGATAAGGTTTCTCTCAAAGATCTATGTCTGGCGTGGCCATCGCTGCTGAGATTTAGCCCGATTATGATATAAATAGAGTCTGCGTTTTTGGAGATCGGTGCTCCCTATGCATGAAAGAAGAGGAGTTTGTAGTTTAAGGCGAATTTCTAGTTTATGACTTTTTGGTTAAGGATGGTAAGCTTCCTGGAAGTGCTGGAGAAACCTCATTTTCATTTCTGCTGTTGTCAGCTCTCATTGGAGGAACGAATTTATTTGTGTCTCACTAATATGCCCGATGCCTAAATCACATTTTCTAATATTTAAAAATGAATCTTTGATCATATCAATAGTAGATTTTATCCTTCATCTCTCAAATATCAACAAAAGATTGAAGGATGTTTACCTCCAACGTGTTCTCATGGCTCTTGTGTCTGCGTCGTTTAAGAGGTATTCCTTGAGTTCGATCCAATGGGTCATATCTGTCTATTACTTCACCAATTTGATCATAGATAGGGTGCTTAGATTTATCCCATCCCCATGGTCCGTAGAACCTATTTTCATTGCAAATTGGGTTGACCAACAATATGGAAATTTAAATATCGTATGCTTCACACAACAACTTCCGATGGATATTTTCCAAATTTTTGCAAAGTCCCAAATGGAAAATAGTCTCTCTTAAATGTTCATGATGCATACCTAGTTTGGAAGGTGAAAAATAAAATCCAATGACTTCGATTATAAAGAAAATATTCAAAATTTGATATATGAAGGAAAATATTTACTTGTAGGAATAGAGCATCACTTGTAACTAAACCATATTCATAAACCTAAGATTTCTAGGTGGAATTTATTGAGAGGGAGGACCTTTTTCCCATAGAAACATTAATGTAGATCCTAGGAAAACTAAATGACCCACTTCATTTAAGGACGTGTTCAAAGGGAAGAATGCCACTTCAACTGAACAATGTTATTATCTTCCTAGCTCCTATATAGTGGAGAAAATGGGTAGGTTTCCAGTCTTGGATTTCAAATCTAGATCTAAAAATTTATTTCACTTATCTACAAAATAGGGCATTAACATGTTGATTTAAGCGATTTTGGCAGAAACGCGAAGGCTTATTTTCTTGGGTGCGCTCTTCTTGGACAAAGTGTAATATCTATTTGTGTTCAAAGGGTTTCTTCATAATACATTTTTAGATATAGAAAGAAAGAGTCAAAGATATCAATCAAGGCCCACTGTTGTGGGGTATATATTGGCTCCTTGTAACCCCTTGGTTTTGAAGTTTTGATAGTGTGGTCTAGTAATTAGTGCACCTAGTAGTTTGGTGGATGCTTCTTGGTGGGAAGTGGTGACAAAGGAGCTACCCCTTGGGAATACATAGACTCAGTATCTTGGTGTGGGCAGTGCAAAGCTTCTAAGGAATCTTCGACGTAGGGTGTGTTCTCCTCACCTTCTCCTTCTCTCGTTTTCCACGTTCATGCCAAGGTCCCCAACTGGTGGCAAGGTGGTAGCTAGGGTGAAAAGTGTAGTCTTTTGTGTAATTCTAAGGGTGAAGGGAGACCTAGCTCTAGGGGCTGTCGGTCGGGGAAAATTCTAGCAGGCCAAAATATAAAACCTATTGGAGTAGGCTCTTCGAAACCGAGCAAAATGAGCCCATATGCGCGACATGTTTTCTCCACCCTTCTGGCCATGCCAAGATTTGTGGGCTCATACGATTTGGTAATAGTGACAGTAAGAGTGCCACGCAGCAAAAATATTGTTAGCCACTTGTTTCTTGCATGTGTGGGAACGTGAGGTGGTCATGGAGGAGGTAAGGAGGCCTCTCATGGCGGTGGAATTTTGAGGTTACAACAAACAAAGTAGCGAGGTGGCAGATGGTGAGGAGGAGTAGCTAACCGAGGATCCAGCTGGCGTGTAGATACTGACTCGCATGAAATTGAACACTGTTGTTTGGAAAATTTTCAAGAGCAAATTCAAACTCTAATTGATCGGGTGGACACATCATAATGGTTTCATAGGGAGGAGCAGGCTGAGTTGATGGCCACTTTGTATAGGATGCACTACTTCTAGTGCTAGGTCAAGGAGTGAGTTGTGGTGGTCTGGCGAGGCCAAAATATCTTATAGAAAAAGTGGAAAAGTTGGATACTTGGCTAGCACACTTCGAAGGGCATGTCTAATGCAACTTCCATCCCCTGTCTCCTCTAGGAACATCCCTCTCTAGGAACATCCCTGGAGAACCCATATTCCATTACGGTTGAATAACATGCTCTAAGGTGTTTATTTATTTATTTTCTATCTTTTGGTTCCTTTGGCCCTTTTGTTTATGGACATTGTCCTTAGCCTCCCTTTTGTATTTTTGTCACTTATTACAAATATTAGTCAACAAACCTAGTCGAGGTGAGACCACCTACTTTTTGATATGTTTTCTATACATATTTTTAACCATATGAATTGAATATCAACTTCTATATTTAAAAAAAAAAAAAATTAACAAATATCAGGTACTTCCTAATAAAATTACAAATTTATTATTCACTATAGTAAAATAATATTGTTTAATTGTGGGCCAAAAGGGTTAAGAACTATAAGTAGACATATATGAATATATGTTTTAATTTTCCTTATTGCATAATGTTTGTACATAGACCATGGTTGGAAGCAACGCTATAGAAAACTCAAACCAAGGTGGTTGGAGAGTTATTGGGAGGTAGTTACCTACCCAATATCATCCATTGGAAATGGTAAAAAGGTTCCAAAGAATTAAAAGAGGGTATAAGAAAAAAAGGACATCAGGTTGAATACAATGGAAAAAAAACAACAGAGAATCTAGATATGGTTGGATACTGGAGTCTTTTTGGAGCCTGAGTGCTTAGACTTCAAATATAGACTCATTTTGGTTATGATGAGATAGCCTCATGCACTTTTCCCTATCTTGGAAATTTACTCTAGGTGTGTAGCGAGTTGGAGGAGAGATGCAATGTTATAAGATGATCTCACAGTTGGGTGGAGTGTTTCCTTCCAAGTGGTTCATGGTTGGACAGAACAAACAAGATTCCAGATAAGTGTTGATGAATGGATTCAATGTGTTATTATAAATGGAAATAGTGTGAGGGGCCCGACAAAAAACTAGGTTAGTTTTCCCATCCCAATTACCAAAATAGCAACAAGCAGGTAACACACCCATTCTTATACAGAACTAGGCTCAAGATTAAGCATAAAAACAAGTGCACTCACACAATTTATTTCGAGTTATCAATATTAACATACAATCGCATGGGTTGTTGGGTGAATTTTGGGTTAGTTTCCATGTCCAGCCAAGGAGTTGGAAACCCGGGAAATAGTCCCGACAATCACCGAGAGCTGAGAAGTCACTATGATTAAACAAGTGAGCCCGATTCCTTTCTTAAGAAAATACTATGAAATAATGTACATCTATAACATTAAGAGATAAATATTATCTATAACCGGTGAAACTGTAAGCCATTTAAACTTAGTAAAGAAGTGAAACAATGTAGACATACCTCTATAAAGAAAATGAGTGTCACATCAAGTATGTAGTCCAAATAGCTCTAGGAGATCAAATGAATTGATATAACTATGTTGCAATATGTCCATCTTGTTAAAAGAAAACAACATGAAAATATCGAGATCAATACATACAAAAATATTGACGCTATTATACAAATGGGGACACTCCCCTTCACAAATAAATACATTAAAATAAAATACACAGTTCCCGCATAACAATAATACACACAATTTAACGCTTGGTCATTGCCCATAGTAAGGGGCATTCTTAGAAAATTCGATATCTATAGCAAGGTCGGATAGAACCCTCTGTCACCCTTAACCATCCCAATTTCCACAATCGATAAAGTCGACAGTATTAAGTCATTCAAACCTTCTTAGGGTTTCGGAAAAATAAGATGCAAGGAAACTGGAAACTAGAAAAAAACATCACACCTGTAACCAAATGAAAAGGCGCATTTACGCTATGCAGGCGAAGAAACTAAATCAGGGGAGTTACCTGAAGTACAAACCCAAAGGGAAAATTAGATTTCAACCTATACGAAAATGATGGAAAGTTGATGGGCGAATATCGTTGAATTCGTAAAGGGGAAAAACATCCTGGTATGGAACCATATTAGAAAGATATCACCTGAGGCATGCATCTAAGGTCAACAAACCCTACATAAGTGGAATCTTTAAAAAATAACAATATTAAAGGATGATGATGAAAACCCTAGTTGACTAGGTGAATTTGGGTACCCGTGTAAGAGTTCTGAGTAGAGATATGAATTGATGAAGACGAGCTGAGGAAGTTCCACACCTGCAATCAGAATGACTATAACTGAGCGTTAAAAGTTACAAGAGACATCAGAAAAATAAACCCATTAAAAGGTTGAAGAAAAAAAAAAACTTCGCTGCATAACCTCGTGAACTTGTCAATATAATTAAAAAAAAATCCATGCTTGGCAAACCCAAGGTGATGTAATACCATTGTATAAATTTGAAGAGGTTCCTCTCGGGGCATGAAACACTCATGAGTATTGCGGAGCAAGAGACCAGACTGATGGATGCGCAAGTGCCACCAGACGGTGAGTTAGTTGCTCTCTAACTTTCTCGTTCAATCAACGTTGTCCATTTTTTTTTTTGTAAATTTGGTGATTCCTTCTATTTTCTATTTATATGTAAAGACAGGTTACAATATAAAAAACATTCTTGGCCTCAACCTGCCCGCAGGAAACCAGGTCTGTTGGCCATCTGACTCCGTTAAAAGCTTGCCAAAATTGAAATTGTCTCTGTCTCCTATACTTCGCATGCGCTAATTGTCCTACTGTTTCAGCATGTTTATATAAACTAAGTTCATAAAGTTTCCAAAAAACCATAAAACAAGAAACTGGGACTGATTAGCCATCAGACGAGGACACCGGGGCTGGATCATTGGCACGAGACCCAGGCATATCAGTCTGTTGCATGTGCCGGAACAGTTTCTCTATTCTTCCCATTCTGTCATCCAATCTCTGAATTGCTTGGTGTTGGGCAAATTTAATGTGCTGCAGATTGGTGTCAATGTTCTCCAACAGGTCTTTGAGGAACGTCTCTGTCTTTGGCTGGACTTTGTATTCTGGAGGCTGTGCACTTTGAATTGCTTTTGCCAGAAGGCATTTCATGACCCAATATGTGTGAATGGATTGGTTGAATAGGGTGAAACGTCCGCGAGTATTACCAGGATCCTGAATGAAGTCCAGGATATCAGCGGCAGCGTCATCATCTTCCGGATGTACCTGCAATTCTCTCTCCCAACCACGTATTTGATTCCGTGTGGGGGATGCATTGCCTAGTAAATAATTCAGCACCAAATTCTCCAGGTGTTCTTTGTTCGTTTTCCTTCCTCTCTTCGCTGGTACCTGCTCATTCTTTATCTGTTGTTTGCCTTTAGCTATATCCGAGCGGAGACAGCATTTCCCCATGGTTGTTCTGGACCTAGCCTCTGTAGCGTTCGCCCTCCTCTGCGCCCAAGCTTCTGCTCGCACTGGATTCTGAGAGTTATGCATAAGCTTTTTGGGCGAGGGGAGCAAAAACCTTACCTTAAGCTTGCCTTCCACCCGAGGCGCTGACAAGCCAGCAGAGCCGGTCCTGTTGATCATTACATTAACACATGCGGCCACCCATATTACTAATGCAATTTGGCGGTGTGTCATTATACCTGTTAATTGCCCGTAGGCCGGTGTACCATGCAGTTGCCACCTGTTGTCCTATTTCCCCGGTTTTCACCCCGATCGGGGGGCAATCAACGTTGTCCATTGAACATAGGCTCAGTGAACTATTGATCAGGGACAGATCTCGTTGTAGCAATCACAAAATGGACGGTGTAGATTCAATGTCTAGAGGGTTCAAGGACACCTTCTCAAGATACTCAGGGAACATTTAACGAGTTTTTAATAATATAATCATCGTAACATTAAACCATAGCTGGAATTGACGTGAAATATGCATATGATGTCTAGATATTTCATCTATAAGACGATTGTCCAACATTACGATACAACTAGTGTTTAAGGGCCTTCAACGTATGTTTGTGACTCTATATTTACATTCACATGTGTTTTGTGCACTCGAAAAATTTAGATTTTTCTTAAGGTGATTAACATGGCTATTTAGATTAATTATATAAATTTTTTTTAATGAAGATGTGACATGTAATTATCACTTTTTCAACTTAATTATGTGAAGCTGTTTAAATATATGTAGCTTATTATAAAAATAATATGTAATATTTAAAAACGTTCATTATAATAAATAAGATAGTTATAGATAAAATTTCTAAATATATAGGTCATATAAAATATTTTAATGTGACATATATATTTGGAAAAAAATTATTATTAATATATTCAAAATACTTTAATTTTATATTTTTATTTTTTTCAAATATATTTATTTAGTTCAATTGTCATGAAATGCAATAAAGATTTTTTAGACTTATAACTTTATATTTTTTTTTATATTACATATACTATTATATAATATTGATTCATTATTATTGATTTCTTTAAATGAAATTTATTGAAATTTAATAATTTGAAATTTGTAAATATATTTAAATACTATACATTTTAAATATTTAAAAAATTATTATTTTTTAAATATATATCTCATTTTATTAATAATTTAAATTAGTTTTTAAAATATCATATCATAAAATGTTTCTATATTCCTCTTAATAAAGATTAATTATTTCTTATATTAAAAAGTTACACTTTGAAAAAGTTTTCATTAAAATAACATGCTAAACTAAAAATAAACTAAAAATAGAGGCCAACAAATATTGTTGAATAGGTGAAAGAATCATGATTTAATTTAAATAACATGTCAATGGAAAAATAGAGGCTTACAAATATTCTCAACACCAAATATATCGTAACCTTATTGTTGCTGATCAATTCATTTAACGGTTAAAATCATTGTTAATTTGAATAAAAGTGTGTAGTGAGATTATCATCTTGAATTATTTCAAGAACTTATCTACATCTTGTAGTATGTGATATGGATAATAATAATCTTCATCTTATTTTATGAATTTTTCTTCATGCTCTATTTAAACATATTTGGAATCGATTAAAAAAATTGACCTTATTCTTCTAAATCCAATTTCAAAATATTTTAGAAATTCCCTAAAAAATAATTATGGTTGTTTTTATTATTACTCTTAATTAATATTTTTATTTAAATTAAATATAATCATGAAATTTAAATATCTAATAAAGATGGAGAGACCTAATAATCATTAGAGACCATAGTTTCTAGGAAATCATGGGAGGATATACAACCCGACTTTGGGAATTGTTTAGTAGAATAGACCTTGTTGAGATATTTCTTTTTATGAACCATGTAAATACCAAAATGGTTGATCGTTTTTGGGATACAAAGACGGAGCAGTATTGGTGAAAGTCGAAGCAAAAGGGACATTGGGAGAATGCTTTGGAGACTCAAGAATGGGGGAATCTTGAAAGAGAATTACAATCAAGAAAAATACCTATTATAACTGGAGATGACATCCTGTAGTGAGGATACAAAACTAAAGGCATGTTTACAATTCAGGAAGGTTACAATATTAAAGCTAACAATATTCAGTTTCCAAAGTCAAAACTATGGAAGAAATTTTGGACTAATAAGCATTGGCCGAAAATCGAATACTTCTTGTGGTTTGTAGGTCATGGTATAATTCTCACTTGGGATCAATTGCAGAGATGAGGGATGCTAGGACCCTCCACTTGTGTCATGTGTGGTACAATTACTAAAACCATGTAACACCTGTTGAACTGCTACCCCGGTGTTGACTATCTGTGGCTGAATTTATACTTAGTGTTTCAGAAAACAAATAGAGATAACACACGTGTCCAACTCGCAATTGAAAATTAGAGATGAGGGGGATATCAGAGCCCTGTCATTAATAGAGCCTAGTCAATATCTATAGGTTTCCTGATTTGGGTAGTGTTGAAGGAAAGGAACATGCATATGTTTAGAGAGGAGGCTCGACAAATAACAGAACTTGGAAAGAAATTGTTCAAAACATAAGAGAAATTATACTAGCTAAATAATGGATTACAGATGACTCAAGAGTTAATGGGAAACAAGCAGGAATCCTCGGTCACTACACCTCAAACCCCAAATGTTAGCCCCGCCCTAATGGAAACTCAAATCGATGGAATATAATCTCAAAGATAAGTACAGTTCACCACAACAAGGCTTCTTCAAGCTCAATTATGATGGGGCTTCCAAAGGAAATCTAGGTCAACCCGGGGGTGGGGGGAATTTTCAGAGATTCTCGGGGCCAATTAAAAAGGATTTATGCTATCAACTTGGGTTAAGCCAGTAAAAATGAAGCCAAACTCAATGCGTTCAAACAGGGACTTGTAATTACAAGACAATAACATTATAATAGGCTTTTGGTGGAAGGATATTTCGCTATCGTCACAGGTATACATCAAAAGTTGCATAGACGAGCAAGTTGGGAGCACTACATTCGTAGTTGGCGAACATCTCGACTCATTCAGGAGATTAAGGAAATTATGCCTAGTATTAGTTATATTATATCGTCTCATGTTTGGCGATTAGGAAATGCGGCAACAGATCTGCTTGCAAATTAGGGATGCAACAATCATGGTAGCGTTCTGGATATTCATTTGGATCAAGCAAGACAGGAGCCTGGGCTCAAAACTCTATAAGAGCTTTTAGAAAGTGACAACAGCCAAACTTAGAACCCCTAATTGGGGTGCCAAGTGGGAAGTGGCTTAGTGTGGCGTGGTGAACGTACGCATGAGGAAAAAAGTGGAAGGAGATCATGCATGGTGATAAATGTTGATGGCTCCACCCACGCCGATTAATTACTGCATTTAAGAAGCCTGGCAGACAACAATGCATGTCAAGAAGTTCTAGGGGAAAAATCCGACATGGGGGGATGTGGGGGCCCATTAAAAACATTCCCTTTGTTTGGTTTTGGATTATAGAAGAGAAGGCAACGCAGAACACCAGGAAGAAGAAATATTGGATCAGTTGCAAGCTCTAGAAAGATCGGTGTGTCATCTGCGCGGGTATGTATTTAGTTTTCTCCTTGCTAAATTTACCTGTGAGATGAAGATAATTGCTGGTTTGTAAGCTATACCTCTTTAGTCCTTGTTTGTATACGAGTCTCCTAGTAATGATTGTTTGGATAAGAGGAATGGGATGAGGTATGGAATGACTGATAGGATCTGCATATCTGATTTATGGGTCTTAATTGAGTTTCGTACGCCTGTTCTATTTAATTTTCATGACTCTACTTTATCTCTGCAACTGGGTGGATTTTTTTTGTTTCACCTTCTCGGCATGCAAATGAAAGAGGAGGTGGTGGCACAATGCCATGACTTGGTTAGTTTAATTTCCCTTCTCACCTTGCATTTCATTATCACATTGAATTATATTCTTCTGTAACCCTTGCATGTCATGCTGAAGACATTACATGTTTTTTTTTCATCCTGATTGTTTCCCTCTTTGTTATGAAAGCCTATTTCATATCCCTCCTGAATTGTTTGTACTCTACATGGCCCTATTGCAACTACTATCAAAAATTTTCATACTTACTTCTGTAATGATCTTGATGTTATATGGAAATTATGGGAAATTGAATACATGTCGTGTAATGGAAAATTTGAGGTTAGAAGTCTGGTTACGCATGGTAATATTGCTTCATGAAGCAAGAGTGTTATAGGGTCTGTTAATCCCATTCGTGACATTAATGAGATTAGAACCGGAAAAATAAGTTTAGGGTTGGTTAGGGGGTTTATCTCTTCTTTGGTATGTGTTTTTATGGGAGTCACTGCCAGGAGTATTGGGTTCCTTTCTGGTCTAGTTTTAAACCTTATGTTCTAGGTTAATACTAGGAATGGTAAGCCTACTAATATTAGGGAAGCTACAACCTGTCTGGGTGGAAGGAGGTCTTGAATTATGAAGTTGGAAATAGTTAATGGCTAGTTTGACAGACAAGTGTTTGCTCCCAATAAGCAGAACATCATCATAAACCACCTTTTTTACCTCCATATTGTTATTTTTTCTTCGCCAGTAGGTCTTCCTAGAAATTTTCACCCTCAGGCCATTGCACGCCATGTTAGTGCCCCGGTGTGGAGCTGGGTCAATGCACGTTTGTTGGGAGACCAATTTCAAGTTAAAATGGTTAAATATCAGTCGAGTATAAAGGAAGGTAATGATAAAGGGAAGGCTAAAGAAGGAAAAAATAGAAGAGGAAGGAAGTCTCGGAAAGAATTTATGGAGAATTTGTTTCTAGCTTATTCCGAAGGAATGCCCAGCTATGTTAAATCTCTAATTTTTGGGTGGGAAGAGGATGTTTGAACTAAGGTCGAGGAAGACCTTCCTAAGGATTACATGGATCCAATTCTAATGGATCCTGGTCATACTAGATGTACACTATCACTTTTTCAACAATCTATTCATATTTACTGGACCATGAAATGTTTATTGGCTAAAGCGATTGTAACAGTGCAAGAGATTGGGGGGATCTAGAGCTTGCCTCAATTCTGGTTGAAATACTGTTACACAGCATTTTGTCACCATCCCTGCAATCCCTCGTCCCGCATATTGGAGGGCCTTTCCCATGACCTGTGAGCAGTGACATGACCTGAAACCACTTTCATGGCATCCCCTTTGACAAGGAGAATCATTCCTCTAAAGAAATTCTCCTCTGTAAAACCCTAAAAACAAATCTTTTAGCCTTGGCGCGACTAGCCAGTTCAACCCTCTCACTAGTGGGGAAAATCCACCATAGAGAGTGCGCCAAGCTTAATAAGGGATGTTTTAAAAAAATAAATGGCAGAAGTTTGATTCTAACAAACTCCCGAATGAGTCACTAAAATGAGTTGGGTGGTTTGGCTATGGATCTCCATGTATGGGAAACGGTTTTCCACCTATCATAGAAGCTTCCTTAGAGATAGGGCCAATCCCATGATTGTAGGGATCCCAACTCCTCTTACCCCATCTATAAAATCTTGCCTTCACCCTTAGCAAGCTAGCTGAACATGTAGCAAGGAGACTATAGCCAGACAGCTTTTGAGATCCAAGCCGAAGAGAGAGAGCTTTGTCCCGTTTCTGACAAGCTTTGTGAGATGTGCCCCACTGTGAGCCCTGCCAAAGGAAGATCAAGTGTCAGAGCTTTGGGTTGTATCTTTCCTTTGTTATTTTGATGATAAGAAACTTTGATTATGGTTTCATTCATGTGTATATTTCTTGATGCAATGAATTACATCCTCTCTGAATGATGTATGGTTACAGGATTTAGATTTTACGTTGTATGTTGTTGTTTCCTTACATGTGTGTAGGTGTTCGGACGTGTCAAGAGGAAGGATCCTGATCTGCCAAGCGAGGGACGGGAAACTTCATCCTTTCTCCAATGACCACTGCGTAGGATTTGAGGTAGGAAATTCAGTATGATTTTGTCATTTTGTAACTAGAGACCTGCATCACTACGTGACCTGATTGTTGCTAGACCCAATCTGGGCTAGTAGGGATCGCCTCTGTCCGCAGAGGGGATTTACCTCTCCAAAAAACTGGTGACTCCACTTGGGACTCAGTTGGAGTTAGTGTTGTCTCTTTTGGTTGTTTTTGGCTTTTGATTGATTGATTTTCTCTTCTGGTTCCCCTCCTTTTGGTGGAAACCCCTGTTCAGCCCCCAGAAGACCTGATCCAGTCTCTGTTTGCTCTTTTTTCATTTCTTCCCATAGTAAACTCGATTGGCATGGTTTATAGCCTGACAGTCATGCCAACTGGCACTTGTTGCTAGTTAGGCCCCCGCGCCAACGTTGTTTTGGTGTAGAATACAACCAAATAGTCACGCCAACCGTGTTTGGTGTTAGGGTTTGCTTGTTTTTTAGCCCTCTAAGTCTGATTTTTGGTCCTGGTGTCATTTTTATGAGTGATTAAATGCCTTGGAGTCTTTATTGACTATGCCTAACCCTTGTGCTCTGGTTTTTTTCCCTTTTACCATCAGTTTTGCATTCTAGCCCTAGGGCTTCTAGGGGCTATAGTGTGTTGTGCCTCCCGTGGGACTTTTTGGTTCTCGCTTTTCCAGTCAACTTCTTCTTTGCTTCTTTGCATTCGTTTCGCTAGATTCCATTGTATCAATGTGTCAGTTGAGTGATTGTTCTCTTTTTTCTTTCAAGTTTCGCTTTGTCTCATTCCAAGCCTAGATTACACGGTTTGTGTGAGTCTTTAGAGATTCTTCTTAGATTTGAGGGATTTCTCCATCAGTTTGAGTTCTGATTGTGTGTGTTTGCATTGAGTGAACTTTCTTGTTTTGACTCTCTCACCGTCATTTCTCGAATTGGTTTCTTCATTAGTTTTTCATTTCGTTTGATGCATTTTCTCTAAAACATTGAAAAATACAAAAAACAAACCTCTTTGCATTTTTTGATTAGTTTACTAAAAATTGGAAGCTTTTCCGTATTATTAGTTTTATATAACTCTAAGAGAAAAGTTTTTAGTTTCATTAGCATGCATTAGATACCATAGTAGGATGTTTTTGTGATCATTTTGTTGCTATTTGAAAAGCTCTCAACCTTCCTGTAGTTAGCTCTTCATCGAACAAAGTGATATATTGTGGCATGTAGTGTGCATTTAGGGGATTTTTGAGATACAAAATTCGATAGGGCCTGAAATTGAAACATAATTTAAAGGTCAACTATAAAATTTATTCAATTAACCTAAGGCAACATTGAAACATTAATGGAATATCTAGAGGTCTAGGCTAGTGACGTGTTCTGGCGTCGTTAAACCTAGTAGCTGTCCTTCGCCTTTTGCCTTTAGACATCGCTAGTATGGACTTGTGCTCCCCGTACCATCGCGTATATAAAGGAGACCCCACTAGGTTGCTATCCTTTATCCATATGAAGCCGAGTCTGCCACCTTTTACCCATGATACACCAGACACAAAATTCGAGGAGATTACCTGCACATACGTCAAGTCCTTCGTTGATTTCTCTTTCATTTTTTAACCAAGGTGTATATGGCAGTTCACGGATATCTGGTACACCCATCTGCCTAGATTACCAGAGCAGTCATTTCAATCTTTTCTGACTCATTAAATTCGAAAATATCATCAAGCGCTTGTCCTTTCGCACTTCTTTCCAAATTGAAAGAGATAGAGTCATCTTTTACTTGTTTCTAGACTCTTAAAACATGAAAAAATAAAATATCCAGTTTCAATGTGGTAAAATTAATCACCTACGATCACACGCCCATTTAGAGATTATTTTTCGGCCTGTAATTGTTTGCATTGGTTTTTGCCCGTGTGTCTTTGTTTTGATCTCTTCCTCTTTTTGTTACTGTCACAGTGGCGGAACCCTCAGTTTCTTCTACTAGTAGTCCTTACACTGACGATTCATCATAGGTCTCTCAATCCTTTGTTAAGCATCAATAGCCGATTGTGTCTAAGTTTCCCGACAGGGGACCGGTTATATCTGAGCTTCCCTTTGGTGGACCAGTTTACTTCAATTGGCCCTAGGCCAATGCTTCATTTGGGTTTGGAGTAGGGGAACACTTCCCTCCTCTCACATCAGGATCGCATTTCTTGGCTGCTATTATACCTCCTAGTCCTCGCCATCTTTTAGAAGATCTTGCGACAGGGTAAAATATGGACTCACCCAGTCCTTCTCCTAGTGAGGAAATTCCTACATCTGGTGAATATTACCAGCTTTTTCCTGAAAAAATCCCCGAATCCTCTGTCATGTCTTCACCTGGTCCTTCGCTTCTAGCGGGATATAGGTCTTTAAGTCAGGTCATGGCCGTTGTGGCCTCTATGGGAATATCGAATCCATCCACAAGGCCGGTTATTCCTTCATTAGGGATGTCTCCATCGACACCTCTCACGGCATCTCTTTTCGTTACATCGGTACCTATTAGACCTACTGTCTACATGGCTGTGTCTATGCCTACTGTCACTAATCAATCAACTAGGACCTCGTCAGTTCCTAAAGACGTTTACATAGCTTCGGCTATTCCTGAGAATATCTCTCCTGAGGAGTATCGATTGTCTTTACAACCGTCAAACTCCAAGGTTGGTCAGTCCTCCCAAGATCTCAACCGTCCTTATTTTTCCCATTATGGATCGAATGGTACCCTGATTTACGTATTTCCATATCAATATGATGAGCAAGGAAACCCTCTTTGTTTTCCTCCTCCTGAGGCTCATCAGTATATTAATGGTTTTCTATCTCCCTAGGCTGGGCAACCCTCTAACCCACAAGGACAACCCTTTCAGGGTCAACCTTTGGCCCAGCCTAGTTATCTATATGACCCACAAGGACAACCCTTACAGGGGCAACCTTCATGCCAACAGGGGTTGTTGTACGTTCTGCAAGGGCAGTCCTACAACCCTCAAGGTCAACCTCTATAGCCTCACCCTGTGGTCCAACCAGGGCAACCTCAAGGACCCACAGGCAAATCGGGGTATCAACCCGGACCATTGTGCGGTCCTGGGGGGAAAATCCATCCTTCTTAACCCTTGGTGCAACCTCATCAACCTTAGTTTCCAATTGGTACGAATGTTGCACAACCAAGGCCATCTTATGGTCCTGTCATAGGTCAACCTGGTTATCAGGCACAATCTGGCCCTCTCCCGCCATCAGGGCAACCTGCTCAGCCAGGGCAGCCCAGTGTCTTTCATTAGCCAAGACAACCTGTTCAACCAGGACAACCTGTTCATCCAGGCCAACCTGTTCAACCAAGCCAGCCTGCGCAGCCAGGTCAACCTGTTCAACCAGGACAATCTGCACATCCAGTTAACCTTGCTCAATAGCCAATCTATTTTATGCCACAGCCAAACCCACCTATGCGCCCAACTTATCAGGCTCAACAGGTCCCCACTTACCAGCAGCCCGCTCAACCCTAAGGTGGCTATTACCTGCAAGGTCAATCTCGACTATTTTAGAACCCGTCCCAAGGTTCTGGTTATTACCTTCAACAACCAGGCTATACTTCTACTCAGTAGTCAAATCCATACACTTCTCAAGTGGGACCTACATATAATCAGGGTCAGTACCTTGGTTATCAACCTCCATACCCTGGTTATCAGCAACCGTATCAACCCAATTATACGGCTTATACCCCCTATGGTCAGAATCCTTCAGGACAAAACCAATGGGGGGCAAAGTTATGCTCAACCAGGTTGGATTACAGGTACAGGTCCTTATTGGGGACCTGGAATTCCTTTTAATCCCCAGTTACCTTTCCTCGCCACGTTGGAATTGCTAGATGTATCTAAATTGACCAATGATCTGATTCTTCACAATTCGTATTTGCCTCCAATTCCAACGAAGATGCGTGGTGACTGCCCCAATTTTGAGGGTAAAGCTGGAGAAGACCCCCAAGCGCATGTCATGACCTACCATTTGTGGTGTTCTTCGAACACTTGGGTTGATGACTCGATCCGTCTACGTCTTTTCCAACGCACTCTTACCGGTCCAGTTGTTAAGTGGTACATAGAACTAACCCGTAGTATTTTTCAAGACTTTAATACTCTAGCTATGGCATTCCTGACACATTTCTAGTTACCGGTTCATTATGAAGCCAGGACGCATCTCCTGACATCTCTAAAACAGGATAAAGCCACTCATATTTCAAATCATATTCATGAGTGGAGACGTCCTCTTCATCTGATCAAGTTTGATATTCCTGATCATCTTCTAACTCATTGTTTCACTACCTCCTTTGTCAACAAGATCGCTCAAGACATTGCAATGGGGGCATGTGTAACCGAGGAACAAGCCATCGCTCATGCCCAGTACCTTGATCTAGTGTACTCTCAGTCCGACACGTTATATGATATCTTGACTGATGCCCCACGGCCAGGGACCTCTAAAGCACCACCTACCCCATCGGTTGACGGTGTTATTGGTTCCGTCTCTCAGACTTCTCGCAAGTCTTCTAATGTGAAGCAGAAGTCAAATTCTTCCAACAATTCTGCTCCCCCCACTACTCCAGATTCTGGTAATACCACAGAGGTCAATGTCGTTCAGTCTAATCCTGGGGATAAGACTTCCAAAGGGAAGAAGAAGGGAAAAGGAAAATCCAAATCCGATGCCCTAAAACCAGAATACCGAATCATCCACAATCATCACCGCAGGTTCGCAAGGAAAATAACTCATTTTTGCTCTCCACAGGAGGTAAAAAGTAAAAGTAAATATGTTTTTACTATTTTGGTCATATTTATAACTTTTCAAAATGAAGTTAGGTTTTGGAGCTTATTTTTCTAATATTTTATCGAAAAATGGGTTTTACGCTTTCTTTTTGGTGTAGCAACATGTTTTCACGCGACTGGGATGACGATACGAGTTGTATTTTATACTTTTTCGGACTCGGTAAAAACACGAAAAAGTCACTACTGGAGTCATCTTTCAACTCTTTTCTGACTCTCTAAAAATGAAAATATTGCCGAGCCACTTGTCGTTTTGAGCTCGTTAAATCGGCCGCGAAACGACATCTACCTAGTATACGTTTACCCCTTTTTCGGGCTGGGATAGATTATTTACGAAAAAGGAATACCCTAGCCACGACTAGGAGGTTTTCTCAGACATAGTTTTCTACCTTTTCGGATCTAAGAAACTATCTACGAAAAGGGACTATTGGAGTTTACTTTTCCGCTACCTTTTCAAACTCTCTAAACATGAAAAGATGCCGAGTTCTTCCTTTGTCAGAATTATCAAAACCTATGACATCGGGCTCCATCGTAATGACGATACTCGAGTTCCTCCTTCCTAGG